>BGPR01000648.1:292110-321180 GCA_013235015.1 Araneus ventricosus | reverse complement strand
TGTGAACCATTCAGCATTTACTACAACAGACTGGTGTTTGTGAACCATTCAGCATTTACTGCAACAAACTGGTGTTTGTGAACTATTCAGTATCTACTGAAACATATCCGGATGGGCCTCCACAATCACCCGATCTCACTTCCTGCGACTGCTTCTTGTGGGCCACAGGGAAGAATACTGTTTTCCGGACAATTATGCAACACTGCTCGAGCTTGAAGAGTTGATCTGTGGGACATAAGCCTGCATTTCCGTTGAGAAAATACAGAGGATGACGGAAAATTTCATTTTTGGTATGCGCCATCTCTGTGCTGCGAAAAGTGCACATTTTGAATCGATAGTAGTGTGATTGCAGCGATTCCTTGCAAAGGACTGTTTATAACCTTTTTCTCCGACTCCGTACTACGATTACAGAGTACAGCGCCACCTGCTGGCAACATTTGTAATTAATTTTGAAACTTCTGTATCATATTTTTATGGCTTTCGAAATAAACATATCATTGGTTTCATTTTTCTATCGATCTCTGTCGCTGAGTTACTTAATTTTAAAATCAGGGAGTCCTTTGTTGGACACCTCGTAAATTTTAAATGTTATTTATTTAACTGAATAATTTGTACAAATAAGATGAGCAAATCATCTGGTCGCCGAAGGCGGTTATTCTTAATTGAAAATTGGCATTTAAGCGAGCTTAAAATAGCGACGTATATACAGGGTGTCCAACAAAGGACTCCCTCATTTTAAAATTAAATAACTCGGCAACGGAGATCGATAGAAGAACGAAACCAGTGATATGCTTAGTCTGAAAGCCGTAAAAATCTGATACAAAAGTTTCAAAATTAGTTATAAATGTTGCCGACAGGTGGCGCTGTACGTTGTAATCACAGTTCAGATTTCGAGAAGAAAGCTATAAACTGTCATTTGCAAGTAATCGTTGCAATCACATTACAATCGAATGAAATTAGGCATTTTTCGTGCTTGCCAAGGACAGTTTATAGATTTCTTATCGGATTCTGAATAGCTATTACAACCTGCAGCGCCACCTGTCGGCAACATTTATAACTAATTTTGAAACTTTTGTATCAGATTTTTACGGCTTTCAGACTAAGCATATCACTGGTTTCGTTCTTCTATCGATCTCCGTTGCCGAGTTATTTAATTTTAAAATGAGGGAGTCCTTTGTTGGACACCCTGTATTTGCAAAGTATGCCGGGATGTAATAAAGCTAATATTTATATTTCCAGCTTATTCAACAAGACACTAAAATATTGTACAGTAGAATCCTGGTAATCCGAACCGTTTGGGGCTAACCTTTATTCGGATTCCGTTGAATTCGATGAGATACTCTTGATATAACAAAGGCAGTAGAGTATTGACTCTGGATGCTCTGTGGAAGCTTGCGGATATTCACTGTACAGTGGCAAAGGAATTGAGGGTAAAAAGAAGGTGCTAATCTAATGGTGCTTCTACTAATTAAGGTGCTGTATTCATTTTCAAAGATCAATTCGAATACTTCTTTTAAATTAGGAATGGAACAATAGCTCCGTTCCTGAATTCATTCGTAATTGTTATTTTTGCTTCATTTTTTAGTAAAATGTTTTCAGAAAATTTAAAAAAGATGTTCGGATTCCTGGGATTCTACTGAATTATAAAATTAATTATAACGTATAAAGAATGAATTTGAATCTATCTTGGGCGTAGCCAGGTGTTAAGTTATGAAATATTGATACAAACTGCACTACACTGAAAAAAGCATTTGGGAATTTCGAAATATTTAATAACGTTTGAGACTAAGTGCATGCAGAAGGTGATGCCTAAAATATTGAGTGTTCATGTTTATGAAAAAATGTGATTAAATCTATAATTATAAAAGGCAATGTTTGTGTGCGTGTGTGTGTATGTGTGTGTGTGTGTCTGCGACATCCAGACGAATCTAGCTCACTTACAGCCATGAAATTTTGCACACAGGTAGTCATAATGGTTACTGAATGCATCTCGAAGCCGGAATTTTAAAATTTAATCCATAAAATTTTTTATTTAATATTTTGTGTTCTTTTGGTGATTTTTCGTATCCATTTCTCCATAGCTTGGCTTTCAATAATTGTAAGAAAGAAAACAGTTACACCATCGGAAAGAACAAATGATTTCCTTTCTGATGAAATTTGTTTGTACGTTTAACGTAATTTACTGAAATGTGAAATTTGTTTGAAAAATAGTCACTTTTATGGTAATTTTTAATAAAGAATTTCTTCAAATTATCGCATCTGACGTTCTAACATCTCTAAAATTTTCTTTTTTTTTTCAGATTATAACTGAAACGTTCATGTCGGATTTAACATAAGAACGGTTAAAATATCTTTTTCGTTTTTTTTTAATTATTTTTTCCCTTATCAGTTCAAACAGCGAGAGTTTCTCCTAACGATTCCAGAACGCATTGTTGCAATTTCATTGGCTGGTGCGTGACCTTCGTCGCGGCAGGTGACGTCATATGTTTTCATTACAATCCTATTCTTTCCGGCATGTGATGGTATTACATTCGCGTCATCTTCATCTCAATAATATATACATTTCTGCTTTGATAAATGTCATTATCTCAAAGAAAAATAAGCGGAAAATCAATGATGTGCATCTTTCGTATTGATTTTGTTCTCAAAACTTTTTCGTGTCATTGTGGGCAATTTTTCCCCCAGTCCTGATTCCACGGGCAACGCCGTGCGCGTACTGCTAGTGTACAATTAAATTATCTTTATATAAAACTACTGTTTTCTTCAAAGCCAGTAGCTTTAAATTTAAGGAACGTATTTAAATGAGAATATGATTCACGGCTTTTTACATATATAGTTATTTGGAATAAAAAATTCGACAAAGATTTTAGACAAAAATGTGACATTCTTATCGCACAGTATAAATAAAATCATTATTAAATAATAATAACTTTAATCCTTATTAATCCTTACTACTTTCCTTCTGTGTAATGAAATAGTAAGAAAATTAAAATTAATGGTTTAAATAAAATCCAATTGATCTCTCTTTTCTTCCAGAAATGAATTTAAGCTTTATTTTCTTGATGTGTGTGTAAACTCATATAACAGAAAGAGCTTTTCGTGATTGCTTATTAATATATAATTTCTATCTAAAAAAGTGCTTGGATAAATGTTATTTTTGCAATGAAATATTCTAGTCATTTGGAATTTTTGTCTGAAACAAAGTAATTGAATTTGTTATTTGCTACGATAATGTCTCTGAATCTTTAACAGCTTTAAGCTAGATTTCGAAAATTTCAGTTGAATAATTTAAACTTTTCTTTATAACATGATTTAAATATAGCAACTTGAAATATATCCCCCAAAAAGGAAGTTAAATTGGATTCTCTTTTCGATAAGTTCATAAGAAGATTGCGAGTTTGAAGCAATGCGTGTTTTTATTTATATTCATAAAGGTAGAATTTCTAAAATATATTATGCTAGAAATTCCTTTTTTACAAAAACGGATCTGAATAGCATGAATAAAAATACATGCGAATGGCACTTTTACATTATTGGTACTTGATCCTATGGATATCAGACTTTCAAATTTTGGAGCGAACATCATTTATAACATATTTCTGGTATCATTTATTTAAGAAAAATTAAAGGCTAAAAAATAATTTTCTGAAAGACCGATTCTTTTGAGAAATTCCATGATGCTAATCCGAATGCAGCTTGATCCGCCATATAGCTCTAATAATCACCAAACCCCTTACTTGATGTTTATTATATATAATAGTTCGGTGCTGTCCCTTTCCTCAAAATATTCATAGCGAATATTTTGACGAAATTCACTATGAGTATTTCTCGAAAATATTCATAGTGAACCACAGTCCTATATTCTTCATTACCTGCAATTATGCAGGTGACACAAATGATTGCGCTAATTACAAACGACAATTACTACAGTATTGGCCAGAGAAAGCGCACCACTTCCACTTATAATATATTTGTTGCGTCATTTATTTAAGAAACATTAAAGGCTAAAGATTAATTTTCTGAAAGACCGATTCTTTTTTAGAAATTCAATGATGCTAAACCAAATGCATGTTGTTCCGCCATATAGCACTAATAATCACCAAACCCCTGACAACGTTGTTTATTATGTACAATAGTTCAATGCTGCCCTTTACCTCATAAATCATTTCTCGAAAATATTCATAGTGAACCACAGTTCCATATTCTTCATTAACTGCAATTATGCAGGTGACTCAAATGATTGCCCTAATTACAAACGGCAATAACTACAGTATTGGCCAGCGAAAGCGCACCACTTCCACTTTTAATATATTTGTTGTGTCATTTATTTAAGAAACATTAGAGGCAAAAGATTAATTTTCTGAAAGACCGATTCTTTTGAGAAATTTAATGATTCTAAACCAAATGCATCTTGATCTGCCATATAGCACTAATAATCACCAAACCCCTGACAACGTTGTTTATTATGTACAATAGTTCAATGCTGCCCTTTACCTCATAAATCATTTCTCGAAAATATTCATAGTGAACCACAGTTCATATTTTTCATTAACTGCAATTATGCAGGCGACCCAAAATGATTGCCCTAATTACAAACGACAAATTGGCCAGTGAAAGCGCACCACTTCCATTTTTCAGAAATTTTATAATCTAAATTTAAGTTGGGCAAGTAATATTGTTGAAAAGAGGGTATCTTTGATATTTTTTCAATAGGTATCCACGACTTAATCTCTGTTTTGTTTAGGATACTATGTCATCTTTTAAGTGATTCCTTAAAGGACGACATTTAAGTGTGTAAAATACGACAAAATCTATGATGGTGCGTTATCATTTGTCGCTACTATATTTAATGAAGCAAGGGCAAATTATGCAAATATAAGATTCGCAGACAGCAGTGAAAGGAAGTTCAAAATTTTATTTCTTGTAAAACAAGCACAGTGAATCGTAAGCCGGAGTATACCCGGTTCAAAAGCAAAAATGGTGACTACCGGACAGAAAGTATTCCGTGTGTTGGCGTTTGAGGAACATTACCCTGCCATAACTTTGCATAGATTTCATCAGCGATATAGCCATGCACCTCCGGATGGCAGATATTACAAGATAATACCAGCGTTTAGAGTAAAAATTATAACAGGATTTTAGGGCTTGGAGCTTATTTCCACTAACCATTGATACGATTGACTATCTACGGCATAGGTAGAATAGATATTTTACTTTAGTTATCACCGCGCTTTCTTTTTTTATTATTTCATGCAACTTTTTTCTGGATTTTCATAATGATGGAGCGTGGTTAATTCCAGGATTATCAATTAAAATGAATTTCCAACAAAATTATAAGTTTCGTAAAAATTGTTTATTTCGAGAATACATCATGAAAAACAAGCATATTTAAGAAAAATATATCTATTACGGCAAACATTGTGATAGCAAATGAAAACTTAAATGCAGATTCTAATCTCGTTCCATATTACCCATGCATTAATTTTCATAAGAAACAAAGCCTTTAACAACTCTAATACCTTGATTGATACTGAAAGATTTTCGAAATCGTTTAATGGCCGACCTAAATGTTCAAGCTCTGACACCCATTATCTTCGGAAGTGTCAAATTAATCAATTAAATGAATGAAACCAATTTAATAAAATTGATCATTATGCATTGATCATTGATCCTAGCTGATTGCTATGAAATTAAATACTGTTTTATCGATTAAATAACTAGTAATGATTAGAAGAATTTATATTTAGACAATTTTAGAGGCTTGCTTACAAACGAAGATTCTAAGCGGCTAATAAATAAAAGCAACTGATTATTCTCATTGGCATCTCTGCAATCTTCTAGAACAGAAATAGTGACACTAATTATGCGGAATGTTTTATTTCCGAAGATAATTAATGAAAAAAGGAAGAATAATTTTTTGCACATAGATTATTTTTGATGAAATAAAATATCTTACAAACTATTAACAGTTGCAATTACATTATTTCGGCACTCTACACTTTACTAAGAAAATAATTTAAAGGTCACTTAAGACTTTAAAGAGGATGATCAGAAACCGTAATAAGATATTTGTTTTTAATATAAGAAATTTGTTACAAAATATTACAAACCTTCATATTACAAAATCTTTACTTTACAAACCAATTCAAGTCTTATGTTAATGATGGATGTAAATCTTTCTTTGACAAGATTTTACATGTATAAGAAAAACCAATTATTCTTTTAACCGAGATTTCCACATCGTCCTAAAAATAGGACAGCACATATAAGAGGCCTTTATATAAATTCTTTTGTATATTTTAATTCAAATTAAAGACGATTTATTATTCAAGAGACATTTAACTATATATTTGTCTTCATCGGAAATTTAAATTAATTTTGAAAATGTTTTATTAAATTATTATAATGGCGATTTTTGAAGAATATTTCTTTCATATTTTTCAACACGTACGTTTTTAAAAATTTTGAGCTCCAAGAAAAACATACATATGAATTTATTGAGGTAATATTCCATATTTTTATACCAGTATAAAACATTGTGAAAAAAAACATATAGAAGGTTATTTTTCCTTGCATTTTCGACTGTTCTAAAAATAGGACGATGATACAATCAACTACTACTAAAATTCCATTAGTTAGTAAGGGAGACAGCCTTTTCTTTCCCTGTTACATTCCAAACATTGCTACTCTACAAGAAAGCAGGCACCTAACAGCCTGTCTGACTGGTGCATATCATGTGCCAGGCTTGCTGGGGGGGGATTTAAAACAGCTCATAAATTCAGTTTGTATTTTGAAATTCATTAAAGCAGACCTAATTTTTCTCATTTTCGTGTGCTTGAATTTTGTTTTCTCTTGAAAATAATTTTCATGTTAGTATTCTTAAAAACCATATAAATTGGTCACATGGCATCTTTTAGATTTTTCATTAAGGATTTTATTTGCTTCGTCGTTTCTTTCAAAAGGAAATGTTACTTATATGGCGGTTGGACGGAATTCAGGCCAAAAAGGATATACTTTTGATGCATAATCTTACCCTTGACTGAAAATTTTGTCCATTTTAGAATATCTATGGCGAGTAGGCTTTGAAAAAGTTCGTCATTCGAGTTCTCATCCATTCCTTCCATTTTGACTATTTTTCTTTCACTTTCTAAATTTTATTTTATGTGTTTTAATTATTAATAATTGCAATATTTTGTTGATGCAATCACTAGATGCTGCTGAGTTGAGCGCGAAAAAGTGTGTATTGTTATTGTTTAATTCGTCTGTTTCTTATTTATACTTTTTTCTATTTTAAATTTTTTAAATTTTTGTTTTGTTTTTCTATTATTTGTATCAGTATTTTATTGGAAATAGCTTTAAATGCGCCATTATATATAATACAAAGATTTTTAATTAATTTTGACTGATTAATTTCATTAAATTAATTTAATATCTTTGTTAAATCTTTATTAATTTAATTTAATATCTTTGTTAATTGTAACTGCTAAAATTAATAGAAATTATTATGTCAGATTGCAAAAATTGCATCTACATCATTTTTCGGTTTTATCAGTATTTTTAAATATTTAACTCTTCGCCACCAAAGTTTCTTTCGTATCGTGTGGCATCTCTGGCAATTTTTGAAATTTAAACGGTAATTTTTAGCCGTTTGATTAAATATCTAAAATTTTCTTAATTATTTACGTAGTGTTCGACTTAAATATTAATTGTCTTTACTTTTTATGTCTTTACCTTTAATGTTTCAACTTTATTAAATTATAAATCAAATTTATTCAACGGGACTATTTACTCTCCATCTTGTTCCGCGTATGAATTTTTGCGTTAATTGACTTTGGCGTCTCTGACTGGAAGCGTTTTCCTTTGTGTGATTTTTGGGCTTGACTGTACAAGAGGAAAGTGGTTACACATCGGGCTCCTGGAGGCCGTTTGGCCTTAAGGGTGCTTGCACCTGCTATTATAAGTATATAACGACAAAAAATTCTCGTCTGGACCACTCTTGTGTGCTGACAGGCTTATAAGATTATGAGCGTGATGATATCACAAAGTTAAAACTAATTACATCTTTAAAGGCAAGAAAAATTTGGAAGCGAGATTTTTCTTTGACAGAACCGATTTTTTAGTGATTCTGGACCACATCTGAATGTGCAGAATGCGTCAATAGAGAAAATTCTCTGAATCAACGAGGTTTCTTTGACAGAACCGATTTTCAGTGATGCTGAACCACATCTAAATGTGCAGAATGTGTCAAGAGAGAAAAATTCTCTCATTCAACGGTGTGCATACTGCAAATTCCACATCAGTGATGTTTGACGTACTCGTTTACCAAACAAAATGTTAAATTTGTGTGGCAGGTAATCACTGTGTTATTACGATAAAAAATGCAAAATTTCATCTTGTCATTCGGAGAACTCAAGATCAGCGCAAAGTTGACAAAGAATTTTTTTTACAGCAATATTTTGCCCAGCAATGAACTTTCAGTATATTCTGCGAAAGAGAATTATCTATTTTTCTATCAATTTCTGGGTATAATTTACCATTCTATAGTCTGCAGATATGATTTTTTTTTGTTATTTTCATGCATAATTGTATGTGTATTTTTCTCTCTGTTTCTATTGTGTGCATCATAATTACTATATATCTATTCATAAAAAAGGGCAGTAATACTTAATTTAAACGATTATTAAATAAAAAAAATTAAAAGTTTATAATTTTGACTCTGTTTCATTTTCTCTAATTGTAAAAACAACGCATTGTAATAATTGTGTTTTCAGATAATATTCTCTAGCAGCCAAGTATTTAGAAGGTAGGTGCTTTATTAAGGTGTAGCATGTCATTGTATTCATTTTTCAGCATCAAGTATGCATTTCACAATTGATATATACATCTAAATTTGACATGGGGCACCAATCTAGCATTAATGATTATAATTAACATTTTTATGATTAACATATTAACTAATGACGGCATGGAAGTGCATATTTGTTGAGTGATATATTCACGTTAACCTTCATAAATCTTCTTTATTTGTCAAACAACAAGTTTTGCAATTGTCGGATTTCTTATATCTGATATAATGGGTTACGTGTCATATGATTTCTTATTTCATGATTAAATTTAGTAAACACCAAATGTTTTTTTAATTCAAACCTGTACTAAAGGGTACCTGAGATGATTTGGAAAGAATGGGTTGGAATTAGAGTTAGTTTATTAAGGTATTCGAGTAGGTTGAAAAGAAAAATTCAAAAACATTTTTATGATAGAAAAATAAAGCCACAATTTTTAAGATTCTAAAACAGACTTTGTTTTCATTCTCATTACTTGAAAATGTTATTCCTTGAGATTTATTTGAAATAAAGTGTTATTATGTTTTTTAAATGCGTTTTCTGAAGAAAAAAATTCACTAAAATCGGTTCACTGAAAACGTGATATCTCCAAAACAATTCATTAAAATTCATTGACATTTGGTACACAAATGCCAAAAACCTTTGAGGGTGAAATAGACCACAAATTTTATGATAGCTTTATTTAGCCATGTTGTACAGTCACTTTCAGATCGAAACATAGTATAATTTTGACTAAAAATCAATGACGCCAACTTTGAAGTTCTTAAAATATTTATTTATTGAAATAATTTTTATCTTGCAGTCTATTACATTCGAGATAGTTTGAGAAGTACGCCTGCGAAATTAAAATTAAATACATCCGATATGTTTTCAATTATACTGTTTTTCTTAACATTAAAATGTTTATTAAAAATCTTGAAAAAAATAATTACTCTCAAAAATTACTAGTGATATATGAATTTTTATCTCTAATTGTGAATATTTAAGTCTATTTTTGTTATTTAGCTTTGTAAGTCTTTTTTGTACATGCTTTCTTAAAAATTTTTGTCCGAACCTAGTCGGATACCTTAGCGGATTAGCAAACATTCAATAATGAGATGTACCCCAACTGCCTATCTTTGGAACTGACATGTAAATGGGATCGATATCGTTTCGATCGGAACGTTGTTAAATCATATCACTGATGAATTCTGGACTAACTGCCTATCTTTGCAACTGACGTGTAAATGGAATCAATATCGTTTAATTTTCTGGAACGTCGTTAAACCATACCACTGATGAATTCTGGACTAATTGCCTGTGTTTGCAACTGGCATGTAAATGGAACCGATATCGTTTCATTTTCTGGAACGTTATTAAACCATATCACTGATGAATTCTGGAATAACTGCCTATCTTTGCAACTGACGTGTAAATGGAATCTATATCGCTTCATTTTCTGGAACGTTGTTAAACCATATCACTGATGAATTCTGGACTCCAGTTATCATCTTTGCACTTCGGCAATTCAAAGACGTTTTTAACACTTTAGGCTGATTTGTAATTGAATAAACAAGTAATCTTGAAAAGTGGTATCTTATTAGAATCAATAATAAATAAGATA
Source organism: Araneus ventricosus (assembly GCA_013235015.1). Classification (NCBI taxonomy): domain Eukaryota; kingdom Metazoa; phylum Arthropoda; class Arachnida; order Araneae; family Araneidae; genus Araneus; species Araneus ventricosus. Next base: position 310,734 of record BGPR01000648.1, on the reverse strand, counting down.
CAAAAAAGAAAATTCATGAAACGTTCTCGAAATATTCTTAAAATTAAATTTTGAGCAATAAACGCATCTAAGCAATCTTTCTCCACAGGAATAATCATTGTTTTAGTTTTCCTTTTCACGAGACAAATCTTTTTTTATCGACAATGATAAGAAGATCATTAAATCAGCATCTGATGCATGCAACCTATTATTTATCGTGAATTCTTTTTAAATCTAATTTTAGAGAATCGTCTGCTCCAGGGAACCTGCTTAAGAGTATTTTCCTACAAACAATTTTAATAAAATTAAAGCAATATTTCTCTGTTTTTAATACCATTATGTTACAAGAAGTTGGAGATTATTGTTGGAAGTGATCAGGTTGATTTTGAATAAAACAACATCGGTGTTGAGCGAATCATTATTGATTTAAGGAAAATCGTTTTTTATATGCTATAAAACATTTAAAAAGTTTTTAATATCATTACTTGATTTGGAAATTGGTTTGAGTGCCTGTGCCAATGCAATTTTCCTCAATCTCTCTGTAAATTGGACCTCATGGAAACATGAGAAGCTAAAGGACTTAATAAATCGGGTTTCAGAAGAAGCTTGGAATAATATTTGGCAATGAGTTCCACTTAACAACCGTTATTAAACAGGATGTGAAAATGTTTTCTGAGCTAAAAATAACATTTAGAAACTAATATTTAGGAAAATAAAAAAATCACATTTAGAAACATTTTAAATGACCCATGAAGAATTAGGATAACCAGTAGATTTTTAAATCATCAGCTTTCAGACTTGCACCCTTAAAACACTTCCTATTTATTTAAGAGTCCTTTTTTATTTTATGATTTTATCCTCGTATATAAGAAAAAAAAACTTATATCGAAAGAAATTTATAGTAGTAGCCAGAAATATTTTTCCCTCTGTTGTAATATGATTGCTGGCACATGATTGATTTCTGTTGCCTTACAGCAATAATATTATTTTTCTTATTTAATGTCCTAAAAGAGAAAGTCTTTTTATGAAAAATGGCCGAAGAGAGCATTATGTCATCAGAAGATAGGAGATTTTGCTATGAACAATATTTATGACATCAAATGTATGCATCTGCATCCTAATTTAAATTGATTCAATATTCAAAATATTCGATTACACTGGACAAAAAAATTGTTTCCTTTTCCTCGAGAAAGAAAGGGTTATACCTATATATTTTTGTGCCCTGATTTTAAATCTGTTAACCGTTATTTCTATCACCCATAGTTTTTGAGCAACGCAGTAACTCTTATTATATACATTAGGAAATCATATTCAGTTTGCAATATTTACACAGGCATATTAAAATGTTACAAATCTTCACTTTCTTGTGTACTTGTCCTGTCAACTGTGCTTGGCTTGAGAAATGTCCCTTTTCAATGTCCAACAATTGTAGGCAAACATTTTGGGATTCCATTTCCCTTGGTAACGAGCTTCCATATTCGAGATATCTTGATGGAACCGTTCACCATGCTCGTCGCTTAATGATCCAAGGTTTTCAGGGAAGAAGTCTAAGTTTGAGTGCAAGAAATGTATTTCCAACGACATGTTGCATCCCATGGTTTTGTAGACCTTTAGCAAGTTATTGACGATTTGCCTACAGTTTTCCGCCTTGTGATTTCCGAGGAAGTTTTTTGCTAACTCCTTCCTATGTTCATGCTGTGGCTTCCTTCTCAGTCAGTTTACTCTCAAACACCGGATCCTTCATTAGTTGTCTAATTTGAGGCCCAACAAATATGCCTTCCTTAATTTTTGCTTCACTCACTTTTGGAAACTTCAGACGTAAGTACTAAAATCCACTTCTTCCACAGTCCATCGCTTTAACAAAATTCTTCGTCAAACCTAATTTGATGTGCAATGGAGGCAAGATAATTTTTTCTGAGGAAACTAGTGGTTCTTTCTCTACATTCTTCACACCCGGTATGAGGAACTGTCTCTTGGGCTACACTTTCTTGATGTAGTGGTTTTTTCTGTCCATGTTGTCCCACAGGCACAGAATGCAACAAACTTGGTGTAGCCTGCTTGCAATCCAACTAAGACGGCAGTCACTTTCAAGTCGGCGCAGATATGCCAAGAATGCTTGCTTTACTCAATACTGGACAACATATGATTCAAGTTTTCGTATGTTTCTTTCATACGAACAGCATATCCGACAGGAATCGATGGATGATTGTTGCCATTGTGAAACAGAACAGCTTTTAAGCTGGCCTTTGAAGAGTCTATAAACAAACGCCGTTCTTGAGGTTTATGTTGTAGTCCTAGAGCCTTAAACAACGAGTCAACATCATTACAAAATATCACATCACCATCTCGGGAAAATAAATCTTGAAAATCCTGTTGCCGTTTACGGAAAGAACACACTTTAGTTTCCTTTTCAAGGAGATTCCATTCTTTGAGTCTTGATGCCAGTAACTCTGACTGATTTTTGGGTAAGTTAATATCGCGCACCAAATCATTGAGATCAGATTGACTTATTAAGTGAGACATAGGCGAGGTTTGGACCTCTGCATACATGGGAGCCTGGTCATCTTCGGCTTCTTTCACTACTATGGAATCGGGTACAATATCATCATTATCATCTAGACTCCAGGTTTCCCTTGGTTTCGGTATAGATAGTTCCGAACTATGGGTCACAGGCCTGATTACTGATGGAAGATTTGGATACACGACTGTATGCCTCGAATGCGACGTGATTCCTGAAATATCTGTCAAACAAAATTAGCAATCTGTGGAATGGTTTTTCGGTTCTCTCCAAACCATTGGAAGAGCAAACGGCATATTACGAAACCCTTTCATGCAGAAGGTCATATCCGAACAACACGATTTTCAGGCAATGTGAGGAGCCCAAATTTGTCCTGGTCACTGATACTGCACCCGAAATAAAGTGCATAAGATTTTTTCACAAGTGGGATAAGAGCATTTCAAACCCAAGCATTATCTTATTGGCCGGCAGTTAATTTCTTCGGAAAGTATTTTTGACACAAGATCCAACATATTTCAATGACATTTTCTATGTACATGTAAGCAATTACGAGTAGTGTTGCTGAAAAAAGTATGTTATAAAGGTTTTTCGAGATTATATTCGGGTTCAGTGACCATAAAAACACCATTATCAGTTAAAATCTCAAAGGCAACAAAAAATATCCTGGATACGATATTAATTCAAATAAAAGAAATGAGTGGACAGAGGTTTTAGTGAGAGTTCATGTTGCATAAAATTGGAGGTTGATAGATAAATTCTGATTGGGTTTTTGAATTCAGAGCGTGAAAGTACATAAGAATGAACTAAAATCATACGGGCAACAAAATGGTTGTTGTCCAGTGTTTTCTGGCTCTCTTTGTGTAGTCATTAAAAAGGTGGCTTCACGTAGTACCTAACTCCGTCGATTCATTTCTCAGTCAAAGTTGATATGCCGACAATTTTGTTGGCCAAGTTGAATTACAGTTTTTCAAAGTCAATATTCTTTTAATGCTCTTGGTACTATAGCCAAAATTAATTTCTTGACAAACTTATGCATTGTTCGGCCATGGCTTATTCGCTCTGATGAACAAACTATGCATCAAAATTATAGTTTCAAGAACAGCCTCCAACATCTATCAACTTCATGTTGTCCATCTCAAGCGAAACATCATATATTTCAAATAGCAAAACGCCAGGAAGAAATCTTCGTTGCAAAAAAATTGACTAAAAAATAATTTGGGATTAGAGATTCGACAATTTGGGGAAACTAAGGATACTTGACCCTACGTTATTTTCTCAGCTTCTGAGATAATTGGTAAGTTCTGTGTGACATTTTTATTTGACCTTTGGTCATATGGTCTATTGGAGGGGATTTTCATTCCAAGCTGAAAAGCCATCTTAATGATGTGTATGTAAATATGTTTTAAGGGTACCAAAGTAAATTTTAACATTTTCATTCCTCTGTGGATAGGAAGTTCACTATTGAATATATGATGAATTAAAATATTTCCGAGTTTTAAGCATAATTCTAGCTTTAATATGACATACGATGTTATGCAGAATCTTAATTCTAAGCGATTTAATTTTTAAATTATTTAGAAAAACTCAAATTACGGATACTTGACCCTAGAAAGTTAGGGATACTTGACCCTAACAAAAGGTTTTGAAGCTCCGATGTCGTAGCCGATTGGAATCAGCTTTCTGGTGCGTGGAGATTGCTGGCAAAATTGCAGCTCAAATATAGAGAATAATTACTTAAAAATTGTTGGCTAGTAATTATTCACTGATTTAAATTTATTTTTAATAGAATAATTTCAAATAATGCAAGTAATTATTTTAGTATGAATTTTAAAAAGAATTGAAATTTAATTAATTTATTTTTTCCTTGCATGAGAGGAAGTTTTATTTTTTTATTTATTATTTGAATAAAAATCTTTTGCTCGAACTATTTGTCATCGTTTGGTTTTATTTAACGTTTCACCATTATTATTGAGTGTGTCTTTCTTTCTTGATTTGAATTTTCTCTTAAAATGTATTTTTATTCTCTTGCTTTTAATTTTCTTTAAATATTAGAAGAACCGAGTAAGTCTATTAAGGTTCTCTATTTTTAGCTTTGTACAACATTCTTTAGATCTCTTTTGTCATTTTGATGCTATTTTTTTTTCTAATTTTTCAAAACCGGCATTTCCTTAATGCGCTAATGACGCTGCTAGGTTCCCAGTTCCATTGATGAAATTTTAATCATTTAATTAAATCAATATTTTCATTCTTTATTAATATTTGAACTAATTTAATTTAATAACTAGATTAATTTAATGACTAGACTATTTCAGTTTTTAACTAGATTTTATTAATAACAACTGCATTTTACAGATTCCATATTATTTTTATTAGTTTCATTAATATTTTTCGATAATAAACTCCTTTTGTAATTCAGTAGTATTAACCTAATATCTGAATTTCTCGTACATACAAATTATCGAAAGAATTTAAATACTCTTTGAATGTAGGGCCAAGTATCAATAACCATAGGATCAAGTATACCTAGCTTAGGGTCAAGTATCCCTAAGGTTAGAGATACTTGACCATAGGCAATATTTCATGGAATATATCTATTTTAGGATTAAATGAGATATCAGTTTCGCACAAGTACATTTATCCTTCTGAAAAACAAATCTTTTTTTATGATGATAAAAAATTCAAATATTCGAGAAATATAAGGAAAAGTAAAAGTAAGGTCAAGTATCCCTAGTTTCCCCTATATATATTCGATGTCTGTATATCCCCGATGAACGAGTTGTGCATTCAAATCATGTTAACTTCAAACCATAACTAACTAACCATTTGATAATTTGTTCTCCAGTTCTTCAAGTTAAGCACCACGTTTCATGAGCACAATGTTAAACAGTATATCTAAATACGAAAAATTTTAAGGTATCCGACTGGTTTAAAATCGTCGTTTTTGATGAAATTATCAAAAAACCATTTATTACTTAATTTTGTAGCCTGTTTAACCAGCGTTCTAAAACTGTCTCACTTTTTACTCTACGTGAATTACAAATGGAGTTACAGCTGTTTTATTACCGAACTGTAAGCATTACTTTATGTTGCATGAAAACTTTAAATGTGTTTTCTGAGAAATGATATTTTTGAGGAAAACTGTCGACCGTAACATTGATTTCTCAAAAAGTTATTCAAGTATTGATAGGAAATTTTCTGAGATTGTTTTATGTAAAATGCTTGATGTTTTCCTCTAAAAACTAAGGTCAATTTTAAAATGAAGTATTATTTTTAAGTGCTTAAATATAAACGAAAAGCATTTTTTATGAAAAATTACCAGTTTAGTAACTATGTTCAGCTATATCTCAAAACTATTTTGAAGTACAAGAAATATTTTAGAGCGTAACACAGATAACTGTCATAAAAATGTACTTCTACAAGTTTTTATGTATATTTAGAATATGATTTTGTCTATGGCTGCTAGCGTAAGGTAAATATTTTAGTCATTTTCTTCAAATTTCACAGTTTTTTTTAAAAAAATATTATTTTGAAAGTCTAATTTTACAATATTTTCATAGTTTTAAAACATATGCAATTGAAAAATAACATTAAAAAATATATATAAGTTATTTTTCAAAAAATGTCTCCGAACACAGTCGGATACCTTTAGCATGAAATGATTTTTGATTAAAGTTTTGGTTTAAAATTTTGAAAGTTATAAAGAAAGCGTATGAGTAAGTTGGTCAAATTGATATATATGGGGAAATCATTATCAGACTTGATACAACTCAACAAGAGGAACTAAATTTATTTTCTGGAAGATTGGTACAGAAATTTCAACGCATAAAAATACATTTTTAGATGTAAATTACGTTCCTTTTTCAAAAAATTGATAAATTATTTTTTATTCACATTCCTTCTTTAAGTTATAAAAATGCTATCATAGTCAAATCCAGTGACATTAAAGCCGCATAGAAAATGCAACTCTTAATGGCATGACTCATATAACCGCCATTTTTCAACATTTGTTGCAACATCACGTCCATTTGTCTAATTCAAGATACACCATAGATTCCAAACTTAAATTGAAAATGTACATTTAACTTGCATTATGTTAGCATGAATAGATTCTATTATGAGGAAGTTGTTCATAACAGCGAGCATGTTTTCAGGGGAGTTCGAATCCCAAGTCCGAAAATGTTAAATAGGCCACTTCAATGTACCTTTCCTAAAAATCCGTTATAGATTCATTTTTGAAATTTTTTATACAAGCAAAGTACATTTTTCTTATTATGTTAAAATGAATTTCTTTTAAAAACTTATTTTTTACAAATTTTTTTGTGTCAAAACAAAAAATGTTAAATTGGCCATTTCGATGTACCTTTTCTTAAAATCTCTTACAGATACATGTTTGAAATTTTTTTATAGAAGTAAAGTGCACGTTTATCATTGTACTGAAATGAGCTTTTGGTTAATTCTTAATTTTTTATAAATTTACAAAATATTTAATTAGACAAAGTGAAATTTTACCCTATTTTGACACACAAAAAATTGTAAACAATAAAGTTTTGAATTTTTAAAAAAAATCATTTCAGTATAATGAGAAAGATGTACTTTACTTGTATAAAAAATTTCAAACATGAAACTAAAACAGATTTTGAGAAAGGGTACATCGAAGTAACAGGGCTAGGATTAGCGGACTTAGGGTTCCAACTCCCCTTAAGTTGAGTAGCTTGAAGGAAAAACTTTAAAAATTATAATCTTGACTGTATTTAACTCTATGAGCCCTAACCCGCCTCAAACCGTCCCATTCGACAGAGGCCGGACTCGGACGGTTTCGGGCGACTGAGTGAATTTTAGGGGAGAAAAGTAGTTCTTTTCTTTGTTGACAATTGATCGCCCAACCTTGGTGTCGTGCTGCAGGAATTTCTGTAAAGAAAGGGAGGATTCTATTCTCTTTTGGTGGACGAAAATTTACTCCAGTTTTTGAGGTACTGGAATTCTCACTCTAGCCTGGTTCAGAGAGTTAAGATATAGTTGTTGCATCTGAAGGGAAGGAAAAGTAAAAATCGATTAAATATTAATGAAAGAAAAGAAAATGATAGACTGAAAATGATGTTTATTTTAATTAGTGAACAATTTCTAAAAAGTTTTAATTGTCAGAAATCATTCCGTCAAATACTATTTCGTTCATTATTTTGTGACATTCATCAGTGCACTTTTGATTTTCTTCAGCACCTGATTTATTCTGTAGTTTTTTCATTTCTATTTCGTTGACCCGCTATCTACAAGGTCTATTTTTTCAGAAAATCTTCATCGAAAAATCACATTCGTTGCTTTCAAAGCTCTATAGAATGAAGAAGACTTGCTCATTAGATCTGTATCAATGTTGAAAATATTTTGCTTCGTGATGTAGACATACTAAATTGAGACAATCTTTAAATCTGTCTCAAGCGACTTGAAAATTGAATTAAGCTGAAAAAAATCAAATCTAAAAAATTTTCTTTTCTCTTTTTTTCTTTATAGAAGTTCTCTAAATCTTATTTTGTCAAACATTACAACCATTGAATTAGATTGAGAATCCCTGGTTTGAGTAGAATGGAACTCTTTTTCAAATATTTGTGGCATTTGCTTTCAATTTAGACAGGAATACAGTGAAGTTCCACAAGGGTTTCACAGATCTTGAATTGAATTCCCATTTCTCCATTACGATAGACAAAGAATTCAGAAAGCCGAAAATGAATGTATTCTTCCTAAATGCAATATCTTTTCTAGTAGTGTTACCGAATAAGTTTCTCAAATTATTAATGAAAATATTAATTTTAAATAATAAAAAATTATATACACTTGTTATTATTTCACCAAAGAGCGTCTGAGAAGAAACGATAGAGACTCTCTGTTAGTTAAACTTTCCCCCGAATCAAAACCTGTCTAATTTTTATCGTTTTTTATTTTATATGTTAGTTAAATAAAACCAACAATTTTATATCTGCGAATAGGAAAATTAATTGATTATTTTCAAAAATTGAGACTTCGAACGGAGAAACAAACATCAATTAACTTGGATTCGTCAAAAAGTTAACATTTTCAATTTTAAAAAAAAACTTCTTTTGTTTTACTTTTATGGGAGATGTTCCTGTAAGACATTTTATTCCATTACTGATCCTATATGGTTGATGACTTGATCTTTCACAACAGAAACCTACGCAAATCTTCTATGCACAATTCCAAAAAGAACCTTTAAATTTATCACAAAATAGGCAAGCACCAGAACTAAGCACTAAACATGGATGAAAATTCTAGTTTCTGTATGCAGATGTGATTATCGCATAAGTAGTCTGAAATATTACAGGTGAAATATTACAGTCTGAAAAAGTATGTTTTTCCATCCATGAGCACTACACGTCTTTGATTCTGATCCACTGGATCTTTTAAATTAAAATACTACCCATAGTGATTTGCTTCTGTCTAAGCTTTCATTTATTTTGTGTTCTACTTACAGAAAAAATTGTAATGTTCTTATACTTGAATCACATACACATTGCAATGTTTTCCTCTCTCCTACTTCAACTTCTATACCTCACACGTATGCCAAGATTTTTAATTAATTTTTTATTCCATACATTTAGCAGAATTTTTTCCGTTTATATTACATGTTTCATATACGCATGCAACGTTTTGCCTTAATCCCGAGGATAATAACACAAAGCGAAGCTTCTAATTAATTTCATTTTTCATATATTGTGTTAATTTTAACCCTCTCACACCGAGCGAGGCGGTCTCGGGCGGTCTAAAAATTTCCCGCTAGGAGCGAAGAAGGCCAGTCGGAGGCGGTTGGCTTCTTTTAAGGGGGAGGTGGAGTTCTGAGATCGCTTAGGAGATAAGCGAGTTAGGGAGTCCAATTATCCTCGCCAACCGAAGTTCATTTGCCTGCGCCTTTAGGAAAGGTTACAGAATGGTTTAGGTGGTGGGGTTAATGACCACCCAGGTTGGGAAAGTCCAATTCATGTCTCTTTCTCTCCAAATGTCCCGGTTTCAAAGGGGCTAGAAGAAAAATGTCGCCTCGGGATTAAAGGGTTGAGCATTTGTATGATTAACTTAAGGCTAATACGATAGATAACTTTTCCCTCATCTTTGCATTTCGCAGTGTTTCAATTTATTTTTACACATAATAGAGAAATGTCAATCGTTACATTCTCGTTACACTTTATATTTTCAAAGTTTTCTTGTACTTGAAGCATATCGCATTATTTTTTATATAATCTTTCAGTTTGTTATGTTTGTATTTATATATATAATGGAATTTCTATAATGTCTATTGCTTTTTCCTTGGATCTTCTTGCACAAATAGTTCATAGTAAATTAATCCTCAAGGGTTTCAAAGAAAAGGAAATGATCATCGTTTTATAAGATTTTAAAAGGCATATATAAAATCACTTTTAGCAACGCTTAAAAATCCAACACGTTTTCACTGCAACGCTGAAACATTTTCTTATTAATGTATTAAGGATCTTTATTTTTTAAATGTTGCGTCTTTATAGTTAGAGATATAGTTTGACGGGACGTTTCATTGTTGAAGTAACTATTCGTAAGCCAATTTGTTCTTACTCTGAGATCCCTGAAAACCAAAGCTTGATTGTTTATAACAGATAAAAAATCAAATTTTTGGTGTAAACTTGTATGAAAAGGGGAATTTAACATCAAAACAAATAAGTAATACATTTTATCTCTTTCCTCTCAATCACGGTATATTTTCTTATATCCAGAATTGATTTTATTTTACTTTTAGTCTTACGATATAATATTGTCTAAACAATATTATATCGTAAGAAAACTTTTATCCAACGTTTATTTTGATACAAAAAATATAGTAGTTTTACTCGCATTAATATGAAACTTCAGAACAATGTCCAAAATAATGGTTCAGAGAAATAAGTTTGAATTCCGAAAAATATGTATACAACTGTAAATAATTACGATATTTAGGAAAAATAAAAATCAATTAAATCAGTTGGAAGCTAAATATTCCTTTTCCTTAAATTTTAAAATAGTATGTTAACGGATAGGTACGCATTGATGATTTCTAGGTACTTTCTGGATATTTATATTAGAAAATCAAGTTATTTTTAATTAATAAACCGAATTTGAAGAAATTTCATAAAACTATCTTTCAATGAAGTAAAATACACAGAGAATTCTACAAAATTCTTACTAAAGCTGAATTATCATTCAAAAGCAAATAGTCATAATATCCCAGAAGCAAATTAGCTATTATATGCGTTTAAAAATCGACTATACTTCAATTTAGAAAATAATGAAAATAAATTCAGACACATAGTTTTTTCTTTTAATATGCATTATTTTTAAATATATATGCACAATATTCTAAATATTTCTGTGGTAGTAAATTTTATTGTTACCAAACACTCAACAGAATAGCACTTTTTTGTGATCATGCCTTTCCCATTGACTACTCTGCATTGAAAAAAATTATAAACCCGATATAAAATCAAAAATGTTAGGAGAAAATACGTGACACTCTTTAATAATGGATCATTCTTCATTTTTTTTCTCTGTTAGTTAATGCTAATGAAATAAAATGTTCTAGTCTTGCAACAGTAAGAACGTACAAGCTAAAACTTGTAGCAACCAAAGACAGATAACGTAATATTTTATTGTAATCTGGAAAGGTATTTTCCTGATCATATGTTTTAATTAGAAAATGAAGGGATGAGTAAAATTACCCTTACTTTATCCTCAAATCAGAACTTTAACCCTCTGACTGCATAACCGGGATGCATATTTACAAACCCTACCCTGATAGAACTGAGGCAGGAAATCGGACAATATGATTGGCTCGCTTCGCCGAGAGCCAATGACGTCGTTCTTTGCTCTCGTACGGAAATTATAACAAAACAAGCGATTGAATGTGGACTTTGAATTAGTTTAGATTTCCGTTTCTTGGACTTCGCGAATTTTGTTCTACGATACGCACCTACGTAGCAATTATATTTAGTCTAGCGATTATCCTTTTTTTCGTTTTATTATTATTGGCCTTAATAATAATAATTACTAATTTTACTATTATTTGGCATTAATTATAGTTAGATTAGCTGATTTGAAATATCACATGAACTATTTTCACTGGAATGACGTCAAAAAAACCTAACAATATTAACCTGTTAGTTAATACCCTTCAAACAAAGTTGTTATCATTAGACTTTTCATTAGTATAATTTCTTACAGTGAGGGATGTTTTATTTTTTTACGATATTTTAAAAATAATTTCATTTTTAAAAATATTACAACCCACGGAAGAATGTTTTCTGTGTTCAACTGTGGGAAAGCGGAGAAAAGTAGGACGACTCTTGTTTTGTTACGATTGCCGTACGCTACGTGCGACAGCTGAAAACGACGTTACTGCCCCTCGTAGCCAATGGTACTGGCCGATTTCCTGCCTCAGTTCTATCAGGGTAGGGTTTGTAAATATGCAACCGGGATTTCTTCAGGTAGGAAGTAAGTCTGTTTCCTGCTGCATCCTGCAATTTTCGCCAGCTTTTGTGTTTACATAGTGCTATTACAGCGTCGAATAATATTATACTAATAAATCCTTGCCTATAAATAACAGTTTACTTCGTACAACCGTATTTGCACATGTGTGCGAACGTTGCATCTAAATAGCGATTTAAAAAAATTATCGACAGTCAGAGGGTTAACTGATGAACAAGAAAGTGAATGGTTGAAACAACACTATAGAGTGTTTTAATTACTATTCACAAAGCAATTGACGTCATAATTTCGATCACTAATTTCACAATAAATAATTAATTGGATATTACACACATTTATTCATCCTTATTTGTTTCAAGTTTACAAATATGAAATATTAAAATCGGTTTTCATTATCTTCTTGATGTATTAGAATTCTGACATTTTGGTCTAGTCCAGATTACAAAACAATGATTTATTATTTTCATAACTTAATTATACACTATTGAATTGATCGCACTATTAAATTCGTACCGTTTAGAAGGTGAAATTTTTAATTTTACTATGGTATAAAAATATATTTTTGGGGATAATTTACTTCGAAGTTACTGCGGAAAAAATTTCTGTTAGTTTCGAATTAACTGAGTGTTTAACTAACTTTTGAACTTTTAAAAGTTGACAGGTATCTTCCTCTTGATTTAAATAATAAGTGTGCAAAATTTGACTGGAATCGGTCCCGTGGCTTAGGAGGAGACGTGGAACATACGCACATACCTATACACAATGACTTTTATTTATGTTAAGATTATATTTCATGTGTCTTAATTTACTTGGAGTATTGTTTGGAGTTCCTCATGCTTTATAATTCGGTTTGGACTTCCATCTTCATTCCATTTTTCGTCCGAATCTTTGAATAAAATTATTTTTCTACTTTATAGCACTATAATAAAAATGTGTTTTCTAAAAGTATTTTTTTATTTCTTTTAATAATATTTTCTATTGAAGATAAGGTTTTTTTCTTCCCAATTTAAAATAATAATATAAAAAAACTAATACTATATTCCTCTTACGTAATGGAACGCTTCTAAGAGATAATTCAAAATATTTTGAGCTTGGTGAGACTTTTAATTAGATAAAAATTAACGATTTGATGCTTTGCTAGAAATCTTTAAAATGCGTAAAATAGTATCTTACTAATACATAAAAATATCTGTACGAATTTTATTATTTATAAAAAATTAATTGGCTTTCAGAAATGTTTAAATTGGTTAATTTTCGGAGACATTAACCTATAAGGCAGTAGTTGAAGTGCACCCTTGAATTTAAATATTCCTTGACGTTGGAGAAAATCATAATCTGATTCTTAAATGATAACTATTGGTCATTTAAAATAATGTTAATGGAAATAAATATATTTGAAAATGAAAGAAGAAACGTTTACATTTTTAAATATATTTTAAAAATTAAAATTCTCCTGTAATATTGTCATACCTTAATCTAAATTATTCTCTAAATTTTAGAGATTATTGATAATAATAAAATAAACAAACTGAGACTATTATTTAGTATTGTTTAAATGACAAATGAAATAATCTTTTCATAGTTGAAGCTGATAATTAATCTGTTTAGTAAACTGCGTCAACAAAGTACGCTTTAATTTTAAACTTTCTGCCACATTACTTTTTCTTTGAAAGAAGTATCACTATCTTTTTGTAGTTTCCGAAAGAGCAAATCATATCTTACAGCAATTTCATCTCAAAGAATGATAAAAAGGGAGGAAGCTGAAGTGTTTTCAAGTCTTGCTGCATACCTCGAAGTTTTTCCAAGCAATATCACAAAAGGAAAAGATAAAACGATTCGTCTGTGAAGATTTGAGTAAAACGTTTTTTTGATCTTAAGAAGAAATGCGACTTGCATTCAAAGAATAAATTTCTGATAAAGCAGAAAACTATTTGAATATGAAAAGAAATGGTTCTATTTCATTAAGTTCATTATTGTACAGATAATTAGTCTTTATTGAATAGCTTCAGAAAAGCTTTCAAATATAGCAAAACATTGCTATTTAAGTCTTCATTCATTTTTTAGAATCATTGTTTTAATTGAGTAAAAGATAGCATAGTACTCTAATATAAAAGAAAAAGTTTGAAAATTGTTTTAAAAAACTTGAAACTGATTCGTAACAATGTGAGTTAGTGAATAGGATCTATTTACAAATGGTATTTTGTTCTTTTTTTCTAAGCTTTTAAAGATAATTCCTAAAGATTAACTTGTAACTACTTCTCATTCCAGAAAGAAAGGTTTGCATGGTAATGATGTAAAAATGAATATTTGCAATATCCTTAAAGAGTTTCAGAATATTATTAGGCGAGTTAAGGATTAAATTTGTAAAGAGGATAATAAAATTATAATTTTTAATATAATGAAAATATAATTTTTTTGGTTCTTACAAATGTGCTCTTTTCTGTTATTTAACTTAAAACTTTACTGCTGCCAAAAGATTTTGTGCGTAATTTGCGTCTTGGTCTCAATTTTTTTCCAAATTAATAAAATAATGTACAGAAAAACAAATATATATGATTTTATAAATGAGTTCGTGCATTCTATATCCATCAGTAGAATAAATCAGCAAGTCAATTGCTTTTGTAATTAATTTTTTGTTTCAAATAACCATTCAAAATTATTCATATTTAAAAGAAATTAAAACATTCATGACTTCTATATATATATTAAAATTTCTGATTATATGACCGGCATTTTCTTCTTACATTTGCAAATGAAAATATTTGTATAGAAATTATCTTAAAAATAAAATTAAACGATAATAACATCAACAGAATTTTCCGAAATATCAAAATAAGACTTTATAAGAAGTCAGAAATAGAATCTTTGCAAATGACACAACGAGAGGCCGATAAATCTGACTTTCTAAAACTCCACACAATAAATGTGTGCTAATCTTCTTTTCTAAACGCATTTCACATATTTTTCTTTTTTCAAACTAGCCTTTTTAACTTCATTTCCAGAATTTTTCCTAATATTCTATCAATTGTGAGTCTCAGCTCCTTCGGAAATCGAGTATTTTCAAGTCAAATTCGAAAATAAGATAAATCATGAGATAAAGCTAGATATTTTTAAAAATTAAATCATGGAGTTTAAAGATTTTATTTGAAAGAGAAAGAAGGTGGTATGCGTTTAAAGAAGATGTTTTCAGAATTGCTTATTAAAAAAGAGAAAAAAGGAAAATGAAGAATGCCTAGAAAAATGTCATTCTCTAATGTCCTGCTCTTCGGTTTGTTGAAAACGTAGCACACTTCTGATCCAGATTGTCAACACCACCATAATTGTTAAAGCTAATTATCTTTGGTTTGGAAATTTCTTCTGGTATTCTTTGATTGCTTTTCCGTTTTATATTTCTTCATCACTAACTTAAGTTAACATGGTGTGATTACTTTTGAAATCTGAAATATTTTCATATCGTGCCCTAGCTGCGTTATCTCCATTCTCAACCACATAGCGTTGGAACGATTTCTTCGAAATAATATATGCTCGTTCATGAACTCTTTGTCCGTGTACAATTGCAATGATACTAGCCTTTGAAAAACGCATATAATAAAATGTTCCTTAATAATACACAGTTCACAGAAAATCAAGCATACCATACAATCTATCCAAAACGAGCCGACCTTCTAAAATAAATCAGTTATTGCTATGAGTATCTTTTAATGAGGCGTTTTTTCTTTAGCTTTGAAACCTTAGATTCAAAGTTGAAGAACTACTACCTGTTACCACACGTTTTATAAAAGCACCTTTCAACAATCCAGCAGCTCATGACTAGATATGAGACGATTTATGTTTTGCTCATGAATCAAGAGACAGCACACAGATTTTGATGCAGCGTTATGCGTCGGCAGATTATCAATCAAAATTATGCGAAATGAGTTTTTCTGAAGCTTTTGAATCTCATAGACATCTAAACATTGATTTGCACGAATAAAGGCACGTACTTCCTCCAGGTTAAGAAAATCAGTTGAATTGGAAGGGTGCCAGTTTGAGGACCACCTCAACATGTCGGTCTTAAAAACATGTTATCAACCTGCTGAGAAATTCCTCTCGATGAGTTCGTTGAAACATCTAAAATGTTTCAGTGAAATATACAAAATTTGTATTATGAATTATGAAACTGAATACGCAAACGCTTTAAAGAACAAGTTCTCAGAAGGATGAAGTACGTTTTGGGAAATGACTGCACCCATTAACATGATAAGTTCAAACAGAGAAAGGATTATGATTTATTTATTTTAAAAATAGTGATGCTAAATTCGATTGGACGTTAATTTAGAAATAGTGACACATCTCAATTTAAAGCTTTAACAATGTCGTGCAGCATGTGGAAGAACTTCGCGTAATTTTTCGATTCGTAGAAAATCATTTTGTAGACAGTTTATTTTTTATATATATATTGTGACAAATTCGTCTTGTGGGTGTACGTGAATGCAGTCCAATAAGCAGGATTACAAAAATAAAGCTCTTTATTTTACAGGTATTTTAAGCAGAGAAACATAACACAAATATTAAAACAGCACTCGTAAAAATTCACAACAGAGATTACCATTAAATCTCAACACAGCACTCAAAGATTTCTTATTAGCTCACCAGCTTGCTTGCAGATCAAAATCCAACTGACTACTCTTGGCTTGAGAGCTTGCCTTTTATACTTTTCAACAGGAAGTGAATTCATTACGTAAGAAGTGACATAATCTCTAGAAGGTTCATGAAACCAATAGAAATATGTTGAAAGTTCGAGGTCCTTCTAGAGAATTCCACTAGTCTCCAACTTTGTCGCCAAAATGGTCGCCAAGGTCGCCAACTTTGTCGCCAAGTCGCCAAAATGGTCGCCAAGGTCGCCAAATTTATCGCCAAGTTTGTCGCCAAGATTAGCATCTCAGGGAAACGAATTTATAGCTTTGTAACAATATCTTATCTTACAATTCCATTGACATTTGCATTTTGACTTTGGTGAATATACGAAATGCCGACAGTTCCTTGTCAATAACTGTTTCGGCAAAGTATATCTCTATTTGGTGCTTCATGCCTGATCGATGCTTCTTTCCACTGGCCACCTTGGTACTTCAGTACCCTTAATCCATGAAATAAAATTCTCGTTCCCACAGTAGAACTTAAAAATTTCGATAACAGAGATGACTTGAAAATTTGATACTCATTATTTCGATAATTCGATTCTTATTCGATATTCGATAATTAGATTCTTAAAATTTACTTTGTAAAATTGTAACAATTACATTTCATCAAAAACAGCATAGAATGGTGACATAGGTTTAATCTTTCCCGTATAATATACTCCCTTAAGACTGTAAAATTTAACTACATTTGATCCAATAAGTATGTTGGATATATAATGATCTCTGACTTGAGATATTTAGATTGAAATTACTTTTTTGTTCCAAACTCTATGTATCTCTGTAACAGAAAATTTTTCACTTCCTTAAAAAGGTAGAAATGTTCAATTTTGTTAAAAATATAGCAAATAAAGCTTATCCGTATAACGAGTCTTGGAAAAGAGCAATCCACAAGATAGTGCGATTTCCACGAGCATTGCGATCACTCAAAAGTTGAAATAAATCTATAAGTAAATACAATTAAGCAAAGTAGTGGCGCCACAATAATATGGATTTCGGATTCAATATTTTACTCTACCAATGTTTGTGATATTAGCTAAGAGAAATTGAACAGAACAAAATCACTTGCACAATAGAACTTTATGATGTAATAATTAGTTTGGCGTATACGTCATATTATAATTTTTTGTAACGGTTTGGAAAAATAACTATAAAAAAAAAATTAACCTGGATATGATTTCCTCTTGCATTACTGTGTCCGATTAAAATCCGGATGTGAAACATAACACCACAGCATACCCCCGAACTCGAAACCTAAACGGCACCCTGTCGGTTGGATGAGTATGTGTGAAACTTTATTGAAAAGCAAAAGCAAAAGCAAAAAAATTACAACATTAGGATATAAATACACTTGAAAGGGAACATAATTATACATGAACAAAGAAGAATAAAAAACACATTGAGGATTACAATCCGAGTATTATAATAGAAATTTACAAGGGGAGTTATCAAATTTGAGTGCAGTGAAAGGGTTGAATGTTTCATTTAGTTACATTTTTTCATGCAGTTGCAGCTCCATGATTCGGGGCTGATATTGGTGATCGATGCGACGAAAAAGAAGAATTGGAAAACGTATTACACCGGTTACATTAAAGAAAATTGTCGCAACCATCCTAAAAATCGTGGGACTGTTTTCTCGTTCTGTCTTGTTATTTATACTGAGGGGTCGCTGGAATAGTTACTCTAGGGTTGGCAGTGATGTGAAGGGTGAGTTTTTTGAATGAATTACGGAAGAATTGGTGGTGACTGGATGCTGTTTTTAAGCTAGCGTGTTCTGCTGCTCAACTGGGAATTCTTCGGACTTCTGGTTCTAGGAGGTGAATCTTTGGAAGTGTCTGTTTCTAGGCAGGAGTATGGGACGGTGTTGTATTTTGACTTTTAATTAGGTCTTCGTTAGTCGCCAGGAATGTGATTAAATTATCTATATTTCGTCTTGAGAGTTTTCTGGATAGGGCGCTCTTC
>BGPR01000648.1:264498-287110 GCA_013235015.1 Araneus ventricosus | reverse complement strand
TTCCATCCGTGGTTGCTTCCTTCGCAAGGGTATCTGCTATTTCATTGCCTTTTATGCCTATTTGTGCTTTAATCCAGCCGAGCCTGATTCTGGCATTTTCCAGAAGGGTCATTTGTGCCTCTTGAGTGATTTTGCTCTTTACATTAAAGGATTTAAGAGCTTGGAGGCTAGACTCGCTGTCGCTCCAGATGTTGACATCTTCGTTTGCAGTGTTGGCCCACTCGATGGCTGCTTTGAGGGCTAGCATTTCTGCTTGGAAAACAGTATTGGCTGGGCTCAGCTTGGCCTTCCAGGTTTTAGTGATGGCTTCATTCGCAATGACACAGAACGCGCTGCCCGTTTGATCGTTTATCTTTGAGCCATCTGTGTACACTTCAATTGGCGTTCAATTGGAAGGAACTTGTCCCCCATGTGTGATTCTATCTTCCATGCTAAAAAGTGCAGGGTGTATTGATGATGGTGGTGATGGCTGCTCATAGCTTTCATGGTCAAAATGGATACCTTCGTAATCGCAATTTCTACCTAGGCGGCCTACCCTTACCAGTGTTGATTGCATTTTGGCTTTAATGTGAAGAGGCATTAGATCTTCTATGACCTGGAGAGCCGCCGTTGGGGTGGTGTTGTACGCCCCTGTGATATTGAGCAGAAACTTTCTTTGGATAGAAGACAGGAGTTTCTGTTGTCTGGCAGTGATGTCGTGGGCCCATGCTGCTGAGGCATAGAGAATGACCTTTTCCACCACCGTTAGATACAGCTGTCTTCTGATGTTTTTACTGAGTCCCCAGCTTGTTCCGGCTACATTCTTGAGCCCTTGGTGAAGGATTAAGGATTTGTTCTTTATTGCTGATAGGTGAGCCGCGAAGTTAAGCTTATCATCAATTAATACTCCCAAATATTTTATTACTGATGCTCTTTTTATGTTGTTTTGTCCCCATTTAATTCCTGAGTACCATATTGGTCCTGATCTATTTTTGTTTATATGGAGATAATAAGTTTTGTCCAGTGAAATTTCAAGTTTGTGCTTGTCGGTCCATGTCTTGAAGGTTTGTAATGCTTTATTGGCCAAATTTTTGACTTCCTGTTTTGACCCGGCATTGACCAAAAATACAAAATCATCTGCAAATGCCTGCAGGTGCACCCCTTGGGGCCAGTCTTGCTGGAGCACTTCTTCGGCCACCAGGTTCCAGAAAGCAGGTCCTGTGCAGGAGCCTTGGGGACAACCTTGTTGCTGATTCCATGTTGCTGGGCCTTGTGAGGTGTTTATTGCAACTTTTCTATTGGAAAGAATATCTATTAGGGTCTCGAGGGTGTTGACACGATAGTATTTGTACGATGTACAGTGTGAGTCCTAATTAATCCTTCAAATTTGGTGAGGAGGAAGGGAATAATCAATGAACACTGTTTCACATCGGAAAGTATGGCCTGAAAAAATAGAAAGGCGCAGTTCTGGCCTGCGCCGTAGACTTTTCGTGTAAACGTCGGTATAAAATCATAGAACCAGTGTTTCGTATTAAGATGTAATTTAAGTATCAATCTCTTTTATAAAATATTAACACAGAGTAGTATAATGCCTACAGAATAGATAAATCACAAGCTAGCACACACCCTTGCTACATGGGATAAACTTGTGCGTTATCTATTCTGTAACCATTATACTACTCTGTGTAAATATTGTATTAAAGATATTGATAATTAAATTACATATTAATACGAAATACTTGTTTTATGATTTTATACCAATGTTTTCACGAAAAATCAACGACGTGGAACCGAACTGGGACTTTCTTAAGTTTTATTTAGAGTAGCTTTTTATGGCGCCATCTGTTAACAGTATATAGAACTACATTTCGCGTATGCGCAGTAAAACATTATTTACTACAAATCCTCATATTTCCTGTAATATTCAAATTTTAATACAATGTTTCTTTCACGTATTGTCAAGTATTCTGTAAGTTTCATAGAATTCGAAGGAAAACTCTGCATGTTATAATCAAAAAACTTGCGGAGTTTGAAATTTTCAATTTACTACCGATTTTCATTTATATTCTGATAATAATTTTATTGTCTCACTTTGTGTCCTAGTAATACTCCTCAAGCTCTTTACAATGACACCAGAATCAACCTCCGAGCTAAATGCGTTTCGACGCTACACTTATTTATATCCTTATATAAAGCTAATTCATAACAATCACGCGCATGCGCCTACACTGGTATGATGACTTCATTGGCAAAACAAATAATATGCGACAAACTCTTACAGATATGATCTATCCATTGTGGGATCAACCGTTATTTTCGCATTATTAGTCTCATAGTTATTAGCGATAATCTGACGGTATTTTGTCACACTAGGAAGTTGGACCAACTATCACTGTAACGAGCGGAAAGACGTCTTCACGTCAAAATGTAAATTCATGTTAAAGGGCAAAATATGCCTGGAAAAAGAAGAAATGAAACAATTCACACAAGACATAAGGAAAGTAACATTTATTTCTTCATCGACATTTTTAAAGTTACAGCAGATGCTCAAAGTTTCAACCATTTGCTAGAACACAGGATTGTCAGCACCCTTGTATTGTTGGCATACATTCTGGAAGACGCCCGCATGGTTGACGTCGCTGGATATTTGTGCTTAGAGGTCCATGCTACTGTCAACAGAATTGGCGTTTTAGTGATGTTCCTAATTTAATAGTATAAAAAATATAACTTGTTTTTTTTAATTTAAAAACTGCGGTTTAAGAAATTAAACAGACGAAAGGTACCAATACTAAATTTTAATGATAACCTGAATTTTTTAAATATTAATCGGATACAGGGGAAACCAGGGCAAGTTGACAAGCCAAGTAAGATGGAGAAAGGTTTATTTTAAGTTCATACTACTTTTACTTCATTACCATACGGATACTACTAGCGCTCCACATTGCTAAAAAGTAAAAAATGCACAGTGAATTCACTGTCTCTATTTTGTTGTTTGTTATATGGTGTTTGTGTATATTGTCTCACGTGTCGTAATTTTCAAGATATTCAACTTAAGACATCGTGGACTAACACACAAGGCATTTTGCTATTCTTTGTTATGCATAACTACATTAGACAATGCGCTTTTCGTAATCACCATTTCTTTTCATCTCAGTCTTGTTAATCCTACCACAAAAATCAAAGTCTTTTAACATTTTCGATCAAGGAAAATTGACGATCTCTCATCTTATCCCAATTACTTTAATCTTTTTCTTTTTGATGAATATATGTGATTTTTTATTTATTTTGTACAATTTTCTTGAGCTACATGATCCGCAAACTGTTCCATAGCATGCTGCAAGGCGCTATACCTAAAGAAAATATTTTAATAAGTACACCTATGAAATAGATGTTGGTTCAGAAAGAAACACAGAAGGTGGAAGAAGAACGTTTTAAACAGCAAAGACAAGAGGCTCAGGTTGCGATAATGGAGCTGGTACAAAGAAAGTGAAGGTTATCCTGTAAAAAAAAACCCATAAGAATCCGTAACTTCTGACACTCATGACGTCAGTTCAGATTTCCAACTAAAATATAACACAATGTAGTGCCTGTGATGAGATCTATGTTGACACTCCGTCAGAAGATTAAATGGAGTGTTGCAAATGACACGCATGGTGATATGAGGGCTGCACAGACTCTGAAGAAGGAAACTTTGTGTCTAATTTTTATAAATGGGAAAAACGCTGGTTTTGAATTACATTAATTTAATATGAGCTCAAATTTTAAACAGAATAAACCTTTCATAACATACTAATCAAGGAAAACACACTTAAAATGTTTAATTAATTACAATTTTGCCCTATATTTTAGAAATATAAGAAGGTATAAAAATTTGATTATAATTGTCATCATGTCCGGTACCGAGGCAAGTTGACAGTTTGCTTTGTTTTATTTTAAATTTCAGAATAGCTTTGATTATTTTAAAATAAAAATTTCTTCATTTAGGTACAACACAATAAAAGGTCAATCTAATATTACATGCGATGAAAAAAATTACCGCAAAAACTAAATTTATTAAAAATGGTTAAATGGTAACATCATCAACTTTTTCTGTTCTCCCTTGCAATTCATATGATTTGAGAGACTTTTTTAAACCTACACCATCCCAACTTACCCAAGAGGATGTAAGTTTTAAAACAGGCTTTAATGATCTGAGTTTATAATTTCTAATTTATTGAAGTTCTTAAAATCAGAAAAATGCTAATGAAGACAATTCTATTAAAAATTGTGACTTCTCTTTCTTCCTCTAGCCACATTCGGTTACCATCTGTTTCATCCAATAAGTTCATACTATTAATTTTAATTTAATTTAACTTAATTAACTATTTTAAGCCCATAATTTTAGTTCCATATATGAGGCGAAAAGATGAAATTGAGATTCTAGCTAAAACTGTATATATTTCAAACGTACTGAAAAATAGTTTTTTTTAAAACTGCTTTTTACTCATTGCGAAAAAGAATAATAATATAAAAACCAATCAAAAATCGCCTTCGTTTTGCATCTTAATTTCTAACTAGTGAAAAAAATGGATTGAAGAAATTGGCAAATCATACACTGCATTTTATTTAACAAAGAAAGTCAAGTTAAATTTATATTTAAGAATAAATCTCTTAAAAAATCGTTAAAGATTAGAGACAACATACCATAATAAAATTGACATCGTTAAAAATGGTTCTGTTCTAAAATCAGAACGCAAAAACTGAGGATAACTCTTTTATAATTTTTTGTACAGGGAACAAATATGATATTTAAAGGTTTCATTAAACAATAATTTACTTTTCTTTTACAAGTGTTTACCATTCCCGAACGACAGTGGATTGTGCTTTATTTTTTGATTTTTGAGTAACCTTTGTTTGTATGAAATGTTTACTATTCCATCAAATTATAATACATAGGGGGAACTAGGGATGCTTGACTCTACTTTTACATTTTTCTTATATTTCTCGAATATCTGAATTTTGAGCATTATAAAAGGATCTATTTTTAAGAATGAGATCTGTACTTATACTAAACTGATATCTCATTTATTCATAAAATAAATATATTTTATGAAATCGCCTAGGGTCAAGTATCCCTGAGGTTTGGGATACTAGACCCTAAACTAGGGATACCTCATCCTACGTGCAAAGAGTATTTAAATTGTTTTGATAATTTGTATGTACGCTATATGCAGATATTAGGTAAAAACTACTGAATTAAAATAGTATGTTGTTATCGAAAAGTATTAATGAAACTAATATAAAGAATTTACTAATTTGCCATCTATAAAACGCAGTTATTATCAATTTTGTGAGAATTTATTTGAGTTGTCATATTGTCGACAGACTCCACCGCATCAGAAAATTGATCCTACAACACAATGTACTTTTGTCGGCTACGACATTGAAGCTGCAGTAGCTTTTTGGTAGGGTCAAGTATCCCTAACAGGATAGAGTAAATTATCCCTAACAGGATAGAGTCAATTATCCCTAACTCGGCTTTTGCTAAATGATCTAAGAGTAAAACTACTTCGAATTAAGATACTGCATAACATCGTACACCAAATTGTAGCTAGAAGTTTGGTTAAAACTCGTAAATATTTTAATTCGTCATATCTTCAATAATAAACTTCCAATCCGCTGAGAAATGAGAAAGTGGAAATTTACTTTTGGACCCCCAAAATATATTTAAGTGTACACCATTACGATGGCTTCTCAGATCGAAATGAAAATCCCCTCCAATAGACCATATGACCAAAGGTCAAATAAAAATGGCAAACACAAGTTACTAATTATCTCACAATCTGAAAAAATCACGTAGGGTCAAGTATCCCTAGTTTCCCGTACTGAAAAATGTTGAAAAAAATGCAGAAATTTTGCGCATTCAAGTGGAGATTTAATTGACCAATTTTGATTAAATAATAACTTTTAATACAGTTATGCATTTTCGAATAAAATACATTGTATTTAAAGCACTTCCCCATTACATCTACAATTGCTAATAGAATTAAAAATACCGCTTCAGGAAGACATACATCATCTCAAGCATTTTTGATCGATACGTGAAAGAAAATCTCTTTTGCTGAAATAATCAAGAATTAGGATTTAAAGTCACTTTCACTATTGAGAGTTCATTCCAATCTTATTAACTTAAATGGCGATTTCTAGAAAACTTTGTAGAAAACATCAAAAGTGATTGAATTATTCGTCTTCGAGCTTTGTAATAGTGGCGAAGAGTTTTCCTGAAAAGAGCATACTTCCGCAAAAATATTTCCTAACAGGAAATGCAATCGAATTCCACAACCTAAAATTTGGGAAAATAAAGAGGCAACTTCAGCATCGTTATTTCAGAAAAGAAAACTGAGTAATAAAGTGAATCGGGGAGAATCGAGTATATGCTAGTCGAATGTCGTCAGCAGAATCGTACGTTCTGATCCTAATCAAGAAAGTGCACAATGCACTCAGATCCTCTTATTTAGTACCGCTCCTGTGATTCTGATGAGACATATCGTGGGAAGATATTTTGCTTCCTTGCTATCGATCTCATCCGTTTTGTGTGACATTATTTTCTTTCCAGTTTGCTTTCTTTTGTGCATCACGGTTTATTGACGATAGGTATTGAGCCGAGACGATATACGACAGATCAAAACAGATAACACATCTTCAGATAGGAGGTTCTTCCGTGGTCTTACCACAACATATGTCGACGCTAAGAGAAAAAACAGGTTTTTTTTCTATACACGGAGTGTTCAGAGTTAATGTGAACCAAGTCTATGTGGTTCTAAATATTTAGAGAAGAAAAGTGGTTCTAAAAGAAGTCTTTCTAAATATTTCCTAAAATCTATACTAATATATAATATATATTATATCTATAATTATACTACTTATTATACTATATATATATATATAATATAACAAATAAGAAACAATTATAACAGAATTGTAAAAGCAACATAATCAACATAAACATTCATAATTTCTCAATGTAGGTCGCTTTCATATTTGTTTCCATCGGTTTCTTAATCTTAATCGAAACTCCCCCAACCTTAGAAGTTTGGCGCAAAAGAAAGTAACTTGATGTTTCGTAAACATCCGGACCCTACATGACGCTTTAGGTTCATTCCTTTGTCACGTCTCTCGTTAGCTGCATCCCTCAGTCTTAGGTTCGTAAAATTATTTCTAATATTTGGTATTTCATTCGAATTCTTGGTCTATCATAATGTTCGGGGTGAAGGACAGTGTTTTTAGCTTTATGCTAGCAATGTTAGCAGAAAACATTATGATTTCTCTAATTTTTTAGCGGCTCGTATAGATATTATTTACCCTGATGAGCATCTATACGCTTTTACTGATAAACTACAGTCTTTCCATTTAATTTCAAGATTGATGGATTTTCATGTTATATATATATATACATATATTATACAACTATTATGTACTAATAATTATATAATAACTACTATTATATATATATACTATTAAATAATACTGCTATCTAATAAGTACTATAATCTATTCTACTAAAATAAATACTACTATTAATAAAAGAGGTTCTAAAAAAAGTGGTTGTAATAAAAAGTGGTCTTAAAAAATTGGTTCTGAATATTTACAAGAAGAAAGATATTGAAATAACCAATATTAAATACATTCTAATAAATACTCAAATATTGCAAATACCTCAAAAATGTTAAAATTACATTCCCGAGCATTCAAACTGAATTATAAGTCAATTATCGAATCAATTATCAATTATTAATTAATTGGTATCAATTGTTTTAGTTTATGTGAACTTATACCATATCGTCGCTTAACAAGCAAACCACCTATGTCAATTTTTTGAAATTTTAAAGAAAAAGAAAATACTCAATTTTTCGCAAACCAAAATGGAAATTTCTGAATTTTTCTAACATTTCATATAAACATAAGACCGCAAGTTCCAACTACATTTTAAAAAAATTCAGAAATATTCGTTTTTTACTGCCAAAAATTGAGCATTTTCTTCCTCTTTGAAATTTCAAAAAATTGAGATAGGTGATGTTGCTTGTTAAGCAATAATATGTTTTATCACAAGATAACAGCATTTCTTCTATTGAGAATTTGTAATAAATAATAAAAGTCTGAAAACGCAATGTTAAACTTATATAAAAAGAACGAAGTGTTTTTATAGTTTTCTTATAATTTATCCGTTTTTGTTTTTGCTCATGATTAAAAACTACTTTATATTATGCACTTGAAAGTCTTTATAAATTTATTTTATGTATAAAGGCATACGGTAAAGCTGGTTAATACAAAGTTGTTAGCCAATAGCATGTATAAATGTTACATTCCATTAGTTGCACCCGTTCAAATCAATGACTGATTAAATTTGACGATGTGAAACGCACTGTTTGGTTGGATGCATTTATGAACGCCGTCCTTAGACGTGAAGCTAACATTATAGATCAAAGCTACTAAATATCGTTTAATAGGTTTGCATTAAAATCACTTAACAAGGTTTGGAAATGCAGTGGACTCTTGTATAACGCGCTCCCTTATCACGCGAATTCGCAGAGCGCTTTGAAAAAGTGGAGATAAATTCTCATACAGCGTGATCAACAGTCCCGTATTGAAAAATGAAAATAATTTAGAAGCCCTTATAGGAGGGCAATTTATTGACAAAGATTCTGGCCATATTGATACTGGTAATCTAGATATTGTAGAGAATACAGATCTTAAAATTATCATGTTAAAAGGTCCAAAATTCAGACTCGATTTTTCGTGTTTCTCTTCCTTCCATACTGCATAAATTACTGAATAATATGGATGATTTCTGTTTAAAAACTTCTAATGCTTTCTCTATCCCCATTGAATTTTTCATTCAGTGGAAATGGAATCTTTATTACCTTTTGAAAAAGTCTTTCTCCTTCCATTATAATAATTCCGAATGTTTTGATTCTTTTAGCTTTTCTAATATTAAAATTGCTATTGAAGACTTAAAAAGTAAATTCATCACCACTCCTATCGACAAAGCTTCCAATAACTATGTTTTTATATGCAAACAGTATTACTATAAACTTCTGGATAAGGAACTTCAAAATTCAGCAACATACAGAAAGTCCAACTTTAATATGAGTACAATACCCAAAAAATTCTTGCTTTCTATAAATTCTTCAAAATTAAGAAATTTAATTTTTGCTTTCCTTATATTACTATTAATCTAAAATTTCATAAAAATCCTATTTCTTATCGTTTTATCACTTGTGGAACTTCTTCATACATGAAGCAACCTGGTTGCATTTTCTTTAATCTGTTAAAAAAAATTACTGAATGTCATTTGTTCAGAAGGTTTCACTTGGATTATTAACAATAATAAACCGGTTATTGATTTCATTCACAATAATAAGAACAGTATTTCTTCTATTGAGACTTTTGACTTCAAAGATCTTTTCACAAGCATTCCTTTAGCCACTTTTCGAGAGGTGCTTAACTCATACTTTTTTTATTACAAAAATATTCTCAATATTTCTTTTGAGTATTGGGATAAATTATGTAATTTTTGCATTTTTAATAATTTTATTTACAATGGGGAAAGTATTTTTCTCCAATCACATGGCATTCCTCAAGGATCTTCATTACAGCTATTATTACAGCTAACCTCTCCCTTCATTATTTTGAGAAGAATTATTTACTTCTTCATCCTCAAGCCTTCAGATTCGTAGATGATCTTATTGTCTTTAATCATGGATCATTTAATATTATGTGGCAAAATATTTATCCTTCAGCCTTGCTTCTTAAACAAACAAACTGTAATCAGTTTGAAGCGGATTTTTTAGATCTGGATATTAAACTTGTTGATAATAACTTTTGTATCGATATTTTTGACAAAAGAATGGATTTTAATTTTTGTGTCAACCGACTTTCATATTGGTCTTCTAATATTTCTATTCAGATTTATAGAAACATTATTCTCTCTCAATTTTCTCGCATTAGATCTATTTGTTCGAACGAAATTTCAAAATCTAGACAATTAAAGCTTTGGTATGATCAACTTTTAAATAATGGTATTCCCGAAAACTTTGTGCGACGATATCTCAAGCTGTCATTACGGAGCTACTGACAAAGCCTCTTTCTCCTTATCTTCCTTTTCCTCTGTTTGGCAACAGCAATAACTGATTTGGCGTTCATTCTCCTCGTGGTCCTCACGGACAAGCTAGCTTTTTCCTTGCCATGGTAAGCGTATTTCGCTTTTATTTTATTATTTTTTATGTATACGGCTGTTTTATTTATTTTATTCTAGGTCTTTTGTATTCGAATTTTTGTATTTGTATTCGGATTTTTTGTTTTTGATTCTTTTTAAGTCTTCTTAAATGTATTTATCTTTTATTCAAGAATTCTTCCATTTTTATTTGTCTTGTGCTTTTAGAGGGGATGGCGGCAATTTTTAACGGATTTCGTTTGTCGTTAGCAGAAAAAAGCACAAATTATTATCATGAGCGAGCTTCCCTTCCTGACGAGCGGCTCGCTATGATATTTTTCAATTTTATTTTGGGTTTTGTCAATTTTTGCCATTGTGTCTTGATTGTTTTTGAGTTTTTGTCTTGTGTTTCTAAGTTTGTTTTGATATATATATATATATATATATATATACAGGGTGTTCCAAAAATGTGGAACAAGCATTTATTTCAATTGATATTCACAATACATTTAATATTGCACCTAGACATATACTTGCAATTAGAAAGTTTCATCAAATAAGGTAGTAGTTTGCGTGAAAACACGTTGGCTTCTGTGGAAATTGAAATAAAAGGTTAGGAAAATTAACATTTTATACATTCCCTGTAGAGCAAAAGTTTAAATAAGTAAAATTTTCCTCTTACACTCATCTATGTGAAAAATAATTTTTACGAATCTATCTACAAAAATTGCATATATATATATATTGCTATTTTAATTGTTGAAAACTCCATTTACTTGGATTGCCTATTTCATTATTTTTAATAACAACAGTGTTCTTTCACTTGTTGAAATATAATGTTTAAACTTGATTTTTGTTTATGGTATCATTAGTAATTTCAATTTATTAGATTTTATTTAAAATTGATGTATTGTTCAAATAATGACTTTTTGATATAAGATTTAATTCTTGTTTACTTTATTATATATATATATATATATATATATATATATATATATACTAATTTTTAAATTTAAAGGGGCTGCTCACAAATTTATATTGAGATGCTTATTGCAGAAATACATATTTGTTCAACATCAAAAAACTGCAAAATGAAAATATTTGTGTGATAGTACATCATCCAATCATCATTTTAAAAACATTATTCTGTTATTTAGTTTCATTGGCAGATATTTGCAACTATTGGCTTGATAAATAATTGAAGGGCACCTTGAGAAAATAAAATTTAACATGAAACAGGAAGATAGCGTAATATCGGACATGAATATTAAATAACTTGCTCTTAGCGTTGTGCGTATTATTAAGTTTTATCTAAAGCCTGTGGCCTAAAGAGGCTGCGTTCCTCTTTAAGGCTGCAGAGGTAAAGAACGCACTAAAATTTCGTAATTTCGTTTTTATTCTTACTTGCTTACTTCTGCACTCTGAGAGTTCGATTATCACCGAGAAAAGATGGAAACGATGAAAGAAGACAGAAAAGGAATAAAAAAAGTAAGGCAGACATATGATGGGGTTGGACACCAACTAGTTTTGAAAAACACAGAAATTCGCTGATTGCGTACAACTAATTTACGTAATGGCGAAGGTGAATTACTATCCTACGTGTCTTTGAACTTAGCCAGAACTGGATTTTCGGATGCTCTTCTTTGACTCTGGCGAACAAATGTTTATTTTTTCCTCCTTCGATCTCACCCAAGGTTCGCTTTCGCTCTCTTGATTTGTTTTTCTTCGATTTTTCTTTCGCTGGCTGTTTTTAGTTATCGGATTCGGTTTCACGTTGCCTCAACGGGAACTTGGCCGGTTACTACGTATTCGTTTTCTGTTTTCAAAAGTCACTTAACGAAAAAAAGGACTGTAATTTTCTAAATTACAATTCAGATAATTACAATTAAAAGCTTGGAAAATTTGAAAATAAAGCAATTTTTGAAAAATTGTATTTCAATTGTATTCTAATAATATTTTTATAGCACTTCTTGTTTCTGAGCAGGTGAGCTGTTCCGCTGCTGATATATCACCATGCATATTTTTCGAAAGTTCACAAAATGAACTATTTTGTAAATACTTCAATTAATGTATTATTTGACAATTTTTGAGATTTAACAATAGTTAAAGAATACATTGCTATTTCCTAATTTCGCCCTTTTAATAACTTATTGAAGTACGTATATTTTTTCTCAAATGTAAATCAAAAGACTTGATCAATCAGCAGTGAGAGGTATGGAAATGTGGTCTAAGTAAATAAGTTTGCTTTCTTATATCTCTGTAGAATTCGCTAATAGAAGAGTGCAACTTTGTAAGTGGATAGAATAATGTAAGAAAAACATTTTACTTATTGATATTTTTGTACCATAGGGGCCGCATAAAATTTTAATTTTTTTAACATTTTATTGTCAATCCCCTTAGAGGTTAAAAAATTTTCATACAAATAATTGCCTTATTTATGAAACTTTGTAATTTGACGAATGTGTATAAGGATCAATATTTTAGAAAATAAATGCTTGTTCCACTTTTTTGGGACACCCTGTATATGCATATATATATATATCAAAACAAACAATAAACAATAGACAGAAATTCAAAAAAACATACAAGAATCAAAGGACAGAAAAAGAAGACAAAAATTTTAATAAAGTGAAAAATATCATGTCAAGCCGCTCGTTAGGAAGAGAAGCTCGCCTATGATATTATTATGTGATTTTTTCTGCTAACGACATAAGAAAACCGTAAAAACTTGTCGCTATCTCCTCAAAAAGCACAAAACAATTAAGAATGAAACATTCTAGAATAAAGACAAATACAATGGAGATTATTTAAAAAAATCGAAAGCGAAAAATCTGAAGACAGAAGAGCTAGTATAAATATACAACAGTAAGCACTCGAAACTGTAAGAAGCACGAGGAAATGTCGCCAAACCAGTTATTTCTGTAGCCAAACAGAGGAAGAAAAGGAGAAAAAGGCTATGCCGATAGCTCCTAGTTCACTGCCTGAGGTACCGTCACACAAAGTTTTTGGGAATACCATTTTTTAAAACTTGAACAAACAAAAGCTTTGTTTGCCTCGATTTTGAATTTTCATTTGAACAAATAGATCTAATACGAGGAAATTGAGTGAGAATTATGTTTCTATAAATCTTAATAGAAATATTAGAAGACCAATAGGAAAGTCGGTTGACACTAAAATTAAAATCCTTTCTTTTGTCATATATATCGATACAAAAGTTATTAACAACATGTTTAATAACCAGATCTAAAAACTCAGCTTCAAACTGATTACTGTTTGTTTGTTTAAGAAGCAAGGCTGAAAGATAAATAAATATTTTGCCACGTATTATTAAATGGTACCACGTATATATACATATCAATACAAACAAGAGACAAAAGAAAACACAGAAGGAAGGTAAAAAAAATTGAAAAATATCATGGCGAGCCTGTCATCAGAATAGGCCCGTCTATTATATTAATTAGTGCTTTTCCCTGCTAAACAACATAGGAAAAATCTCAAAAATTAATAGCTATCCTTCCCAAAAGCGACAACCGTGTCGATGGGAATATTCTGGATTAAAAATATATATACAAAAAGTCGATTTAAAAAAAATCAAAAGGCTAAAAACCCGAATTCATAGACCTAGAGACGCTAGCAGAAAGATTTTTAGGGTGGTACCGACTACTTTTTCCATATTTCGTATCTCTTTTCGCAGAAAAGAGCATTAATTTATATAATAGGAGAGCGTCTCCTCCAGATGAGCGACTCGCCATGATATTTTTCAAGTTTTTTTTTGTCTTCCTTTCGTATACCCTTTTGTTTCTTGTTCTTATTGATGTATTGCTTCCGTTGTTGACGCAACTTTTGTACGAATCCAGAAATAGCTTTCTCCATTTAATTTTTTTCTAGTATTTATGTAATTTCCAATATTATTTTTTTCGAAAAAAATTTGGTTTTTTGTTGTTATATATATATCTTAAATTGTTGTAAACGCCATATCTGGATTGTCTTTTTCAAGTATAATTTTAGTCATAATTGTAACAGAGTTAATATTATTTATTCTAAAAAAATGCCATAGATATTTTTGGTATTTATTTAGTATTTTTAATTATTAGATTAATTTAGATAGTTTAGTAAATATTTGAAGTGTCTGCATTGGATGATTGAAGTGTTTGTTGTTTTCCTTGTGAAAATATGTTATAACATTTTCATATATATATATATATATATATATAATCTCAATTTTATTTCAAATTCTAATATTATATATTTTAAAATCTTTAAATATTCTAAAATCACTTTTCTAAAACTCCAGTTTCGTTCTTTCCCCGTGCTGGAGGTATATAAATCTCTCGTTTTGGCATATTTATTACTAAAAGAATATTTTAATCGCTTTCGCGTGCCCATCGAAAATCATGACGCGTCTCCTTGGCACTAGACTTTTTCCCTTAAAACTCTTACGTAATTTATTAAAAATATCCAATATTCCCTGCACTTTGATCACGTGGTTATATTGTTATTCCCTTACCCGAGAGAGAGAATCTGGGATTTTTCTGTACACTTTTACTTAAAACTTAACTAAGATGTTGGTATGCCCGTCACTCTCCAAAATATTTTTATAATAAAGGAAAATTAGAATTAAACTAGGCCTGTTTAACCATTTCACGTCTGCAACAACAAAAACGTTATAGTATAACGTTATATATATATATATATATATATATATATATATATATATATATACAATATAGGAGTTTCAGGAGTATATGTTCTATCATTTTAAGCTCTATGTTCTCTTTCTTAGTTAATGCATTTAATTATATTTATCTTAATGATATATTGATGGAATAGGACGCGTCCAAAGACAGTAACAATAAGATGTATTGATAATTCATCCAGAATTAATTGTCATTTTACTTAAATTTTTTAGCTGCTATTTTTAATATCATTCTTTAGAAATCATCTTATAGACTTCGTTTCAATTTCTTGCCATTTCTACAGTTCAAAAAAAATTATATATATTTTTAAAACTTCTGTATTTTACTATGGGTGTCAATTTCTTCTCCGTCAGAACAGCATATATTATTTAATAGATAGTAAAGAAAACAGAATTTTCAATGAGTGATATTGTCATAGGAATTTATATAGTATAAATGGGTTTGAATTAATTTTTATTTTGTGTGAATTAATTGTTTGATATAATTTTAGTTTCAAGTTTCATTTATATTAAACGTTTTATGCCAAAATAAAGCTTTAAATTAAAGGTAGAATACATATATATTGAGATAAAAAATTGACTAGCCCAATTATACTTTCTAACAGTATCGTAATATCTGAACAGCAAATTGATAAATAGAAATTTCCTTTCATTATTTCTATGTCACTTTCCTATTAATGGGCTATGGATAACTCGAAAGGAGAGACTTTTAGTACTATTTTTTTTCAAAAGGAAAGATTTGATACTGAATGGGTTTATGTATAGAAAACTTTTACAGAGTGCACGGAAAAAACCGCTTTTTCCTCAGAAAAGGGACTTTTGAAAATGGCTATTAAATACATCATTATAATCAGACGCAAGAACTGGAAATGCTTTTAAGAAATATATTTATTTCTTGTGATGGAATCATTTCTACGAAGTAGTTACATTGAGATAAATTGTATTAATTTCGAAATGAAACCAGCCTGAAGGAGAAAAAGTTTATAGTTAACTTTTTCATTGTTCAATGCTAAGAAAAATAAATCAATATATACTCACAATTCGCATAAAATAAATTTTAACTGTTACAGAGCTTGAAACACACTTAATTGGTTTATATGGTCAGTCACATTTACATTTTGTTAGAAAAAATAAGTAAGTTCAAATTACACGATCAGTACAAATGGAATTTCAAATCTAATTTGCAATTCTTCATTTGTATTTAGTGAACATCCAACCTAAATTATACACTGAGATGAATTGCAAATTGCAAAGAAAAATAATACCCCTTCTTAAGATTCTATTAATAAGATTTATTGTTTTTTGCATTACACTATTTCATACTTTTACATACTTATTATTATTTTTTTCGAATGTAATAGGGATTTTTCACTCTGCTACTGTTAATTAATTCAAATGTATGCACTTGTGAAGAAATTTTTTTTAAAAAAAAGGGAAATCTGATCACCCAGAAAAAAGATGACCCAAACAATAATTTATTTCAAGCAAAGGTTATGTTATTATGTTAACAGTTTCAACGTAGGACTATGTTCCTCCCATTGGGGTCTCAGGAAGGAATTTGATTCACACGCCAAAACTCCCCAAAAAGCGTTGCATGGGAGATCCTTTATATATCGGTAACTAGATATGTTATAAACATAACTAATGTCTTAATTGGAATTGAAGTTCAGCGACTACTGAGTCTACTGAGCGGGGCAACTACTGAGTTGGGCAAAAATACGCATGAATTAGTGGCGCGATCCCCCTATATCTCGGTAACTACATATGTTATAAACATAACTAATGTCTCATTTTAGAGATAAAGAGTAACAGCAGAAGTTACAAAAAAAAATTGGAAATCGGAATTGTAGTTCAGCGACTACTTAGTCGCGAAGTTGGCAAAAGTACGCATTAATTGGTGGCGTCACACGCATGAGGTGCGCGCGCATAATTGGCTGACGCTCTCGCTTGCCACACGAGCGAGATTCCGTGATTGAGATGAAAATTTTGTTTCGACAAATTTGATACAATAATGGCTACAAATGTAATTAACGAGTAACTTCCAGAAACAAAAGAGTATCGCGAGTAACAAAGAGAATTCGAGAAGCTTCGAGAAACAAAAGAGAATCGCGAATAACAAAGAGAAACCTAGAAACTTCGAGAAACAAGATTCACGCGATTAAAGTAGTCCCAAGCCTTTAACATCAGCGGCTGTTTGAAAAATACGGACTTCCGTCATTTTTTAAAAACTACTTTGAATTTGAAAAGGCATTTTCCTATAAGCAAATATGAATTTCATATTTCAAGTTCATTACAAAATTGAAAGCTGTATAATATATTAAATTGTCAAATAATATTATATTTTCCCCCCCTAGATGCTTAAAAAATTATAAGTACATTATTTTCTGTTGCTTATTATTAATGAAAAAAACTTAGTCGTATGAATTTTAATCGCGTCGTTTATCAAATATGACAGTTTAATCTTGTACGATTTGCTTCTCAGTGCTTATGGAAAAAGAAAATAATAATTAACCACTCATATAACGAAACCTTTCATTTTATCATTCAGTTTAAAGTTTAACTTATTACTAACAGAAAAATTTTTCATGCAGCAGTTTTTAAGTAGTATAATTTTTTTGTAAGTTATTTTACTCTTCTTTAGCATTTTAACAAAGATAATAAAATAATAATATTAATGAAAAAAGTAGTTTATACAATCAATAATTTTTTTATTTACTAGAAGATTTGTGACCGTCTAAGACAGACTTTTAGTTTGTCAATAACATCTCAGATCTGATTGTCACAGTTTGACTAACGAAAGTTGTTGAAGGCAATCTCATGTAGATTGCTAGAATGCTTAAGAAATAAAAAAATCATGAAAAATAGAATTGTTGAATCAACTGGCAGTGCTTTGTTTCAACTTGACTTTCACAAAAATAAAGAGATTCATTTAAAATAACCTGACTTTGTTGCTGATGAATATGTTCACGGTATTCTGAAAAAACTGCAAGGCGTTTTGCCTTTCTTCTTGACATTCTCCTTCTCTTCTTCTACGATGGTATTCATTATCTGCAGCACGCATCCTGTTTAATGTCTCTTGGTTTTGACTAGTCCTCCATCGTGCAAATCTCTCTCTTTCTTTGCAGTGGAATCTTCTCTATCCCTTTTGCTTACCAAAAATACTTGAACGCTTCCTCTTTCAAAGGTAAGGGAAATTCACTTCCCCCTTCGAAAACCAAGGCGAATTCTAAGAAATTTTTGTTCCCCGCTCCGACTTCTAAGAAAAGAAGTCTTCCCTTCTGGGCGAGCCACTTTTGATGCATAGCCCATCCACTTTCCTGAGCGTTAGCGACTTCGGACGATGATTATATTATAGCTTTTAATATGTGCAAGAAGTGCGGAAAATTAATCAGTACATGCGGAAAATAAATCATCTACTTGATTCATTGCGGTGGGCCTTTATTATATTTATGTATGCGTCAATATTTATTTCCTATTACATGGCTTTAAATATTATATGAGATATATAGATCGGATCATGGAAGAGGTAATAAATTACCTATCTTTCCTACTTTTGCACGACTTTATTTAACTAGACTTGCCTCATATTAGTAAAGATGATATTTTGTAATCGATTTTTCACTAACTTACTTATGTGCTAGAGTTTTGAAGTTTTGTATAATGCAAATTCTCGACGACAGTACACAAATGTAATAATTTGAGAATTTAATTATCTCCTAATCGATTACTATAAGTAAATATTGATTTCATACCAGTGAACCACTTGATTGAGACTTTCAGAAAAGGAATTGATTTCACGACCCCATAATAATTGTAATAATTTATTTTAAATCAGAATTTGAAAAGTCGACAACAATTAACTTTTCAGCACACGCACCCATTTTTGGAACATTAGCACATGCGCGGGCTCATTTTGACCCCAAATTGTTAGACACTTACCCTTTATTTTATTGGCTACGTGTACAAAAATAATATATGATCAAAGTATAAGAACTTTTTCCGTATAAATAACTTGTATTTAAGACACAAATGCGATTTTCAAAAAGAAGAAGGAAAGCTAAACTTATCTCCTTTTCCTCTTTTTCTCAATTCTTTTCTTCTGCGCTGCACACGTTCGTACCTCTCCCTAGAATCTGAACGTCAAATTAACCTGAAATGCCAGCACACGCATCGGTCAATTTCAACCCAACGCCCCCAGTAAAAAATGAGAAATTCCGCTTCATCAGTTTTGGCTTTCTTCTCCTCTTCTTCTAGCTCCCCTATGAAGATACAGGAAGTAACAGGTTCAAGTGTTTAGAAATTCCTAGAATTCTTTAACAAAAGAGAAAGGATGGGGTCAAAAAGACCGCATGCTTGTGCTGACGGATTAATATAAAAGAAAATTACATTTTAGTAAACTAATAAAATTGGGTTTGTAACAATATTTTAAATTCTTCTGATTTTTTTTCTATATTTTTTAAGTAATTTTATGTTTGCATCGGCTATTTGCAATATTTTTGCATTTAGAGGTACAGGGTGTCCAACAAAGGACTCCCTCATTTTAAAATTAAATAACTCGGCAACGGAGATCGATAGAAGAACGAAACCAGTGATATGCTTAGTCTGAAAGCCGTAAAAATCTGATACGAAAGTTTCAAAATTAGTTATAAATGTTGCCGACAGGTGGCGCTGTACGTTGTAATCGAAGTTCAGATTTCGAGAAGAGAGCTATAAACTGTTATTTGCAAGTAATCGTTGCAATCAGATTACAATCGATTCAAAATAGGCATTTTTCGTGCTTGCCAAGGGCAGTTTATAGATTTCTTATCGGATTCTGAATAGCCATTACAACCTGCAGCGCCACCTGTCGGCAACATTTATAACTAATTTTGAAACTTTCGTATCAGATTTTTACGGCTTTCAGACTAAGCATATCACTGGTTTCGTTCTTCTATCGATCTCCGTTGCCGAGTTATTTAATTTTAAAATGAGGGAGTCCTTTGTTGGACACCCTGTATATAAAGGTATTGATATTCTTTAAATGAAATGGGTGAGCTATAAATTTTTCAGTATTCTACTTATCTTATATTCCTATCCATATTTTTAACACCGGTATATATATTTCAATAAAATCACTTGGTTTATTATCCTAAGAAATCCTTGCCAATATCATTCCCAGTAGAGCTCCAGCTTTCCGAAAGCTATTTTTCTTGCAAGTCTATAGGAAATTCTTTGGAGATTACTAGTATACGTGAATGGTACCAAGGGGACAATGTATATAGTTATATGGTTTTTTCATGTTACAGTTGTATTCTGAAAATGGTCTTTCAGACAAAAGATGTATATACGTGTCTTAGATGTCTGGCAAGCTCCGAAGAAAACCCAATAGGTAGGTATTTCATCTCTCAATTAAGTTCATGTAAGTTTGTTTTTGAACAACATTTTGAAATATCTGTAAGTGAGTATTACTCAACAATAAGTCGAATTTCTTATTGCAATACATTTTCGTTTCGATTTCTTGGAAATTTATCTAATATTGGCAGTTGCAGATTTAGCTAATATCGACTAATAAATAAATAATATAAAACTCAAGTGTTCGTCTTAGATTTCAACACAGCTTATAAATTCCAATGCACCTAAAATCGAAATTTTGAAAAAAAAAATTTCCATTTCAATTCATTTATTTAATGTTATATATATATTTAAAACATTTATTGAGACCGTAGACGAAGGACGAAACATTTCAAAATTTTGGAGAAAAAATATTGATCTATTTGCAATTTCTTTTTTTTTTCTGTCTCTTGAACAATACATTCACTGCTGAAAATTTTGTCTAATTATTATGCGCCTACAATAAGAAAAACCTACGTTTTGAAAAATTATGAACTAAATAATCCATAGAATTTTGTTCAAACTATACGTTAATACGTGCTAAACACAACAGATATTCGATAATTTCAATGCATTCTTTTAAATACAGGGTGTCCCAAAAAGATCCCTACAACTTCAAAGTTTTATTTTAAAAAAATAATAGGACTAAAACAAAAAAGTTGTCAGCTATGGACAGCACAACTCAAAAAAAAAATTACCGTCTTTATTTGGTCATAGATGGCGTTGCAGGATACATAAAGACTATTGAAATAGATTAGAAAATGAATTATTGAAAATGGCGTCTCCCGAGAAGAAAGCGCGATGTGTCGCGTTGTTTACAGAGACAAAATCCCATATTCAAACGCTTCGAAATTATGGAACGGAAGCAAAGAAACGCCACCATCTCGTTCAGGCATTCGTGAGTGGTATCAGAAATCTATAACAATGGGAAATGTCAATCATAAAAAAGGCTACAGTCGTCCTAACACGGTCGCCATTGTCCCCTTCTTTTTCTTTTCCACACCTCGGAAATGATTGTTACTGAAGATACCTACTTAGATATACTCGAGATTTATACATTCCCATACCCACAAGAACATCAGTCAAATATAATTTTTCTATAATCAAGGCGTGCTACTAGGCTCCTTGATGGAATTAGAATATCATTTTGACATTATTCGTGTTTTGAAGAGATATCATGTGGAACTTTACTAAGACGGAAAAAAAACTTTTTGAGTTGTTCTGTCCATGGTTGCAGAAATTTTTGTTGTAGAACTATTCGTTTATAGAATAAAAATTTTAAGTTGTACTGATCTTTTTGGGATACCCTGTATAATATAATAGTTTAAGTAGCTTTGTATTATCGCTTTATTATATGATCTTCAAATAAGAGAAAATCCATTAACAACCACTTGAACACTTATAAGCGTGAGAAAAACCTGTCTCAGAATTATTCTACAGCTAAAAGAATTTGGCGATGGGCTACTTGTAGATAGTTGCTTCAATACAAACACTGGTTTGGGAATAAATTGCAACGTAACTTCTAGATTGAAGATCTATCGTTTTGCTTCCAGCCACTGCAAGTTTTTCTGTTTCAGCTAGTTTTGTCAGAGTTTTAATAGTTGGAAAATCTGATGTGTGTAATTTACGCAGCAATTGGAATCTAATGCTTCATTACTGATTCTCCACTCGCATTTAATTTAGTTCACATTCTAGAAGATAATTGACAAATATTACAAGGTTTAGGTTTCCTGTATGATTCATTCTACAGTTGACAAAATATGTTGCTATGTTCTACTTTGCTGCATTTGTTCGATTGTTTGGGTGTATTTTTATAGTTAAATATATTTGTTACTGAACACTTGATAATAAAGTTTAAATAGTTAGTGAATGCCATTTACGAGTTTATTTCCTTCCGTGTTTAGGCGGTGGATTCCCCAAAAGCCCCTGTACACTTCCAAATCCATCCATAAACAGTATTTGTGATATTTGACATCGAGTACATTATTATGACTGCATAATCTACTAAACTGCTGGCGTTTTGAAGAAGGATAAAATTAAATATTTAGAATCTATTGAGATTATTGACAATTAGGTTAGTCTCATTTTTAAAAATATTTTCATACATCTATTCCGGTTATTTGTATTGAGGCATATCCGTTAAACATATCCTTAAACAAATGAAAGTATGCCGATTTAAATATTTTACAGGGAAATGTAATTCAAACAGTAAGATAATTAAAAAAATAGATTGAAATTTCATCAGTTGAAAGATTGAGTGAATACTTTAAAACTGAGCAATGCACGTGAAAACTGTGGCACTAAATCTCTGTAATGATTTTTGGCAATGTTAGTAGTATAGTCCGCACGATTTTGGCTCAGACATACTAACTCAC
>BGPR01000648.1:220726-249498 GCA_013235015.1 Araneus ventricosus | reverse complement strand
GTGCATAATAGAAACGAGACAGATGTTTTATCCCTCCAAAGGAGATACTAGCCATATACATTTGAAATCTGGATTCTATAATTTTTTTTCGTTAGTTTCTCGTTTTAAATCAAAATCAATTTTTCTTCATTAAAGTCATTTTTTTCACCTTAGAGACCTACAATTCTTGTCTTCCAATATGTCTCACATAAAATATTTCAAGCATTCCCTGTGCTCGTAATTGCACACTCTATTTATAATTTTAAACAAAAAACTTGTTGACTGAGAAATTGATACCGAAAGATGTAAAGATGAAAAGATATGTAAGAGGATTTATGAAAATATTTTTATTAAAATATTTTTATACTTGAATAAATTTTCCTCTGCAAATTTTTTAGCAACATTTTTAAAAATATATATACATTTTTTTATACATTGTTATCTGCATTTTTTAAAGACTTTTGTATGCAATGTCAATGTGTAAAATATTTTTAGGTAAAAGGCAATTAGTTATTCAGGATATGGAAATGATCATCTTTAGATAAAATGGAAATAATTAATTTTTATGTTTATTTTCGAAAGCAATTTTATCTGAATAAAATACGTTCATGCTGATTGGAACAATCCCGTTTATTGCACTTTTTTATTCTTTTCCGTATTCAAATTAAAACGGCAAAAATTTAGATTGTACAACAATTTTACATAAAATTTTGGTTCAGCATTTTTTGTTTCATGATTGTAGCTCTCTGGTAATTAGTTTTGAAAAAGACACAGTCAAAAATATTATTTCTCCAGCAAACCTTTGAGGAAATATTTCGATAAATTTGAAAATTAAAAAATCATTTCCATGCTTTGAAATTATAATTACTTAATGCTTCAAAAATTGTAGCTATATATTATTTATTTCAGTGATTCAATTTGTATATTGTATACTTACAAATTTAACACTTAGAAAAGATGACACTGACGCACTTAATCCGAACATAGGAAGGCAGTATACGGATTCGGTGTAGAAACTCTTGGGTAGTTGATGAATCCAATTTTTATTAGTGGCTTACCCTTCCTTGCCCCAAATGAGATGCTTTTAAGAAGGTATGAGAAGGAGGTAAGTTATATGAATTACTTGTTAGATAACGGGACCGAATGAGAATATTTTTAGACTTCCATCACTTCGTTTAGGTTACAGACGTCAAAATAGCCTAAGCCATAAGAGCCCCGAGAAAATAGCCCTTGCCGAAATAAGCCCGTCAAAATAATGTATTTTCATGTAATTCAGTATTTCAGTTCGGATTATTTTGTCAAGCCTATTTTGTGTTGGGCTTATTTTGTCGGGGCTACTTCGGCACGGGCTATATTGTCTTGGGCTGATTTGTGCTTCTTATGGATTGGGCTACTTTGATGGGGTACCGTCACAGACATAGTCTTGCAGTACCGTTTAGCATACTTATGGACTTAGATCCTCTAGAGGTTCAATACCTAGAACCCTAATCAGTCCTCCTACAAGTATATAGATGCAGCTAACTTTTGAGACCTGTCTCAAAATTGTTTTTTCTACGCGAGTCTTTCTTTTCATATGTAAACACACATTTTTCATCGTTTTTATAGTTTTCACATGATTTTCGTTGATTTTAAAACACTGTACGTAAACTTTTTCTTCTTCTTTTTTTCTTTTCTTCTTTTTGTTCAATAAAGTTTCTACGCACACTCATCCAAACAGCAAACCGGAGATTTTTATCTCTGGAGTCAGGGGTGTGTCTTAGTGTAAAGTAAAGTACCGTTTAGCGTTAATTCTTTCTCTCCGCGGTAGCCAATCGATGAGTAGAGGTCTCTCTTCGTCGAAAAAGAAACTAAACATTTCTTTTCTGGTATAGCAGAGGATGTTTTTGGAGTTATGGGGGGGCCATCACTTCATGCTCTACTGACAAACATATTAATTCTCAGCGATTAGACACAACAACGTTACAGAAAATTTGTCCTTTTCATCTGGGTACCGAATGTATGTCAAAGATTGCCCAAACACTTAAATACTGTACTTCATATTCTTCAAGCATCATGTTCTATCAGTAGCCTTGCACTCCTGGCTTCGAGTTCGGGGTATACACTGGTCATAAGTAGCCTTGTACCTGTTCTACAAGGCCTTGTTTCTTGTTGACTAGCGAACCTTTCCGCTACCTTGCCGAAAGGCTCAACCCTTGTCATGGAAACCTTTGTGACAACCCTTTACAATTGCCAACGAAAAGGTTTCCAAAACCTTTTAGACGAGCTTTCTTTGCTATCTGGGTAAAAGCATAATTAGCTATCTGGAAAATCGTCCACATTGCTCTTTAAAAAGCAGTTTGCCTTTAACAATTTCAATGACTAAAGACGAAAAGTGAAAGAAAGTAATAATTTTCTGTTTTCCAAACTTTTTTTCTTCCCTGTTTAAGACATACGACATGAGATTTGAACGAAAAGAAACGAGTACATATCGTGCCTCCCATCATTGCCTATTCCACGGCCTATTTCACCTCGTTAATATATATTAGGTTTTCTATGATAAGAGCATGCTCATTACTTATTTTAGACTACTTTGAAGCAGATAAGTCTACATGTTTTCAACACAGACGTATCTGAAGCAGTTGTAGTCCCACGATATCGTTTTGCAATGGGAGAAATAAACTTGGTAATGATTTCTTTTTGCTTCAGTTTAGAAAAAGTCCAGCTAGGAGGTCACCATCGATTTTTGGTTCTTCATCGTCTTTGAATTTCGATTGCAATTTAATATAACCGTTGAGGAAGAAAAAATCTGGCTTTATGGATTCACACGCAAAGTATAAACTGATATTCAGATAACAAATATTTTGCAACGTAGAAGAAATGAATAGGAAAATAGGTTAAACTTATATTTAACAAATATTCTTATACTTTATCCGTACATAAAATGTACTTATCATAAAAGCAATGAAATTTATCAAAAGAGAAATATCAGTTATGTACGAGCAATTATTACGCAAATTAAAATAATTATGCTGTCAGAAAAAAAAACACAGGAGCTAAACATCAAATTCAAAGACAGAAAGTGATTTTAAAAATTCATGGTTTTCGTTTAATTATATCTATGCATAGTTCTCCAATAATCACAGTAAACTTATTTGAACTAGTGCATTATGAACAAATATCAAGAATATTTCTCTCACATCGATACTTATTTTTTTAGATGTTTTAACTTACTTTTTATTTAATGCAACTAAAGCATCATTGGCTTATATTAGATAAATAGTTTTATCACTTAAATAAATTTCACATTTCAATAGACAGCCCATTTAATTTTATTGGTACTTTGGCATTTTCTTTTGTTCCTGAGTTTGTCAAAAATATATCAGCATTTTTCGCTTTCACGTACAAGATTAATTGCTTTCCCTATCAAGAATGTTTTATATCATTTCAGCAAAATAATTTCTTCCAGTCAGATTAAATAAAATGG
The DNA here is from genome assembly GCA_013235015.1 of Araneus ventricosus. Taxonomy (NCBI): domain Eukaryota; kingdom Metazoa; phylum Arthropoda; class Arachnida; order Araneae; family Araneidae; genus Araneus; species Araneus ventricosus. The sequence goes on along the minus strand of BGPR01000648.1, from coordinate 246,056 downwards.
AAAGACATCGTTAAAATTACATCTGTTGAAACTCTTATCAAAGTATGAAAGAAAATGCAACCGGTGTGAAATAATTTTTCTTTGCACACTTCCATTTTAATTTTATACACATTTCATTTTCATAAGATTCAATTCTTTGAAAAGGATTATATTTCTTTTGTCGGTCACTTTTACTATGAATCTACCCCCGATAGAAGTGGGCACCACTAAGTGTGGATGAGTTGCTCAGGTTTGTATAAGAAGGAACTCGCCCGCCTCGGGGCATATGAATGGGGGGGGGCGCAGTCCCCGCTCCAGTGATAGTACGTACCTCCTACGGGAGGGGTTGAGCCGTGAGGCTGTGTTGGCCATTAGGACCCGACCTCAGTACTCGTCGCTATCGCACGACTGTCATTCAGATTTCCCGTATGCCTAGGCAGGTCGGGGTGACTGTGGTTATGGTTTACTATGAATCTATGTTTATTCAAATAGATTTATCTTCTGAAAATTTTCACTAAAATTCTTTTAATTGTTTAATAAATATGCTATAAGATTTTTAAATATATTTTTTTAAAACTACAATCTTGATTTTATAATTATTTTGTTTCTTTAATTCTCAAAGATTTTTTTATATAAATCGAAGCAATTCTTGGTCTCTAATGAAAAGGAAAAATCATTTAGTTTCTCTTAGAGTGCAGCTGAAATTCACCTCTCTAAAATACATATATCTTTCTGAATCTTTATGGTAATCAACTGGAGCTCTTATATAAGTTGCCCTATATATCCGGGTTTGAAACTATGAAAGAAATGTTATGTTTCGCATATGCGCAGTTAAAAAGTATTTACTTCAAATACTCATAATTCCTCGAATATTCAAAGTATTTACTTCTAAATTTTATATAAAGCTCCAATGGCATATTGGCATGTATTCTGTAAGTTTCGTATAATTTTATTGAAAACTCTACATGTTATAACCACGCTGAAAAATTTTGGACTTTTTAAAGCAACCATTACATCTTCCCAAATATCCATGCTATATTTACGAGAATGCACGTAAGCAATTTGCATAGCAAACGAAACCATTATTGAAAGTTTCAAATCATTATCAGCTTTCTACGAAACAGGACGTATGCCAAGGGTCCTGGGGGGCTAGTGGCGACCCGCAAACAGTTACATTATACGTATATCAAAAAATGCTATAAGATTATGAAATCTAGTCAAATTTTTGTAATATATTGACAACGCCAACAGCAACAAAAGAATTAAATACGAAACATTATTAAATTAAAGTTCGAATTGATTAATTTGAATTGAATTAGGGCGGAGCGAAAAACATGAAAGTCAGAAATTTGCAAACCCTGTATTTGGTAAAAATGCCTGTTGCAAAGCCCATTTATAATACGAAATCTTTTCAAAATCAAATTAATTCTTCGGCTGCCCAAATTACTTTAAAATTCAGCTATTTCGCCTAATTTATCACAGAACTCACAAAAACAAATTCATAAATTATAATAGCTCTGATTTCAAACCAAGAGTGGTAGAAATTAGACTGTCAGAGAAATCAAAAGGTTTTTACGGATCAAAAGACATTTCAACGAATGGTAGTTGGAAATATTCTCTATTATTACACGCACAAGATATTATACAAATTCTTCCCGATTTTTTCCGCTTTTCCTGAGTTCAGCACAATATCGTGAAGATATCATGGCAATATTGTAGACTAAACAATTTATTAGGCTATCTGCGGAAAAGTTTCTACCTATAAGTGTATTCATCTGCGTGAATCCTGAACTTCCTACAACGTAATCTTTGGTTGCCAATTTGCCATAGAAATCATTAAGATTTATGAATTTTTCGTGCGCCTCTGCGCTTTTTTCGGTTGTAAACAAACCAGAAATCACTGCATACAGGTGCTAAATATGGAGTTCAACCCTTTGTTTGTTCCCTAACATTTAGAGTAAGTGCCTTATATAATTTGGAGATCTCGTCTTTTGGATTCAAATGTGGATAATGCGATTCTGGATGTTATTGTTTATCTTATGAATCCATTTCGTGCAGCACTGCCACACACCACAGGTAATGATTCAGTAACCAATTTGAAGCAGCTCTCTACTGCTGTGAATGACAAAGAAATTCTAAAATACCAATTTCAGGAAGAGCGTCTAAAAATCAGCGCCTGGAATCCATCATCATAAATAGGTGGTAGCTCATTAAGTGTAACTGAATATCACTCACTTATATTTATGCAGTCATCTGCCTAGAAGTTTATGGTAGGAATTTTAAATTCAAGAATAACTCGTTCTACTTTAGCTATTTGACCTCATTTAAACACAAAGGCCTAACCTTTTCTCGTACTTTCGGCTGTAGCCCAACATTGTCACCAAAAGTTTTTCTGAATGACCAAATTATTCAGTTTCTTTGCAATGTTTGATCTATTATGCTCATGAAATCTTCAGGAAGAAATCGACATTTTATTATAATTTTGTGAAATTTTTAAGACTGCTGATACCAACAAGATGACACAGAGTATTAATTCCAAATCATGCATACTCTAATAACATACTTCTGTTAAACTTTCAAGTCCTCTGATGAGTCTCTTTTGTTCAATTATTCCGGATTGAAACTGAATAAAACCAATAATAATAACAATAATTGTAATTATTTAGATCTTGTTATCAAAATTATAGATTCAAGCATTTCGGTTGGTATCTATGACAAGAGAGATGACTTTAATTTTAGAGCCATTTCTCTCTGTCATTATCATACCAATCTCAACCTAAAAGTCATTAAAAATACTCTCCACTCTCAAGTTAAAAGAATCAAAAATATCTGCAACAACCATTCTGCTATTGTCAAAGCCATTGATAATTTAAATATTAATTTAAAACTAAACGGCTACCCAGTAAACTACTTTATTATTAATAATTAAAGTATTTATAAAATTTAACTCTCATTCTCTCCTTTGCACTGCTAGTTATTCTGTACTCATCACACACCCTCTTTCATTTTTATTGGCTCACTTGCCTTTTTTCTGAACTAACTGATGAAAATAAAAAAAATGAAAATAAAAATGATAAAACATTAAAAAATTGATAATAAAAATTATAAAAATGCATAAAAACATCAAAAAAAATTTATATAAAAAATCAAAAATAAAACAAAAAAATAATAAAAAAACCCTAAAAAATCTTTAGAAAAAATTTCAAATCTTTTGTTAGTGTTTCCCTCACTAGATGGAGATACGTGCACGCATGTAACATGCCTTGTTTACATTGTAACACACAATCGCGTCACTCCTTTGTTTTGAAATATGTTATAAGAGGTAAGATTTTAATCCCTCTATTTTACACTTTGTTCTGGAGATTGTCTTCAATTTCTTCTTTGTGGGTAAATGTTTTTCTTTCCAATACATTCCGGTTTAGGTTCAGGACAAAAGAGGATATTAAATTCAGACCGTAATAGAAAACCTATTTTTCTTTTGAATCTGCATGAATGTCTGGCTTCTGATGAAGTCATTCACCAGATTCTTACTTCTTGTCGTTGTCTACTATTATTTTTTACCCTTCCATCTTTTTATTCCCCTTTTTCTAATATTTGTATTTATTTTATTCTTAGCAATTTTTTCCTGGATGATGCTGCACTTGCGCACACCAATTAAATTGCTTCTATCATTCTTTGCCTTTTTAGATATTCTTACCTTTTGGTCTTTTTAGATATTCAATACTTCTATGAAGAGTGTTTACCCTCATTTTTTCTTTTCATGTCTCTGCAGATTTTTTTCTCTTTCCCTTCTGATTTTACTACCGTAGACTACTTTAGAAGAATCGTCTTGTTAAGTATTCCCATATCTTTTAAATCTGCATTTATAAGAAAATCCTGCTGATCTATCAGAAACACTAGTTCTGTCACAAGCCTTGCTACATTTGCAAATGTATATCTCATTTCCGAAGTTAAAGACTAATTTTGATTTATAATTATGTTTTTCGTTTCACATCGTTAGGAACTTAAAGAATTTAAAATGCGCCCCATAACAGAAAGTGTATTAGCCATTTTTCTTCACTCTCCTGCAACTGAAGGTTTTGTCTTGCCTTTGTGTTGCAATCTTTTTTTTTCAAGCATCTTGCTTCCTTTAATATCAGCCCTATTAGCCAGTTGATGATGATGATGATGCTTGTTGATAGATGATGATATGCTCCACAATATTGCCATGATATCTTCAAAATATTTTGAGGCATTCGGAATAGAGGGAAACATCGTGAAGAATTCGTACAATATCTTGTGACTCTAATAATAGAGAATATTTCCAAGTACCAATTTTCGAACTATCTCTGGGCCTGTGAAAACCTTTGATTTCTTTGACAATCTAATTTAATCCACTCTTGGTTTGAAATAAAAGCTATTATAATTTATGAACGTGTTGTTGTCAGTTTTATCACAAATTAGGCAAAATAGCTGAATTTTAATGTTATTTGGGCAGCCAAATATTTAATTTTATTTACTTGAGATTTCGTTTAATAAATAGGCTTTCCAATATGCAACCTTTCCACATACACGGTTTGCAATTTTACGACTTTTCTGTTTTTCGTTCCACCCTCTTTCCGATATTAAAAAAAATAACGCTGCGTTAGATTTAATCATGGGAAATAATGCTTTGTTTATTTAAGCATTTGGAACAGCACGATTGCGAATATCGTTGAACTCGCATTTATTTATATCTTTTTACTAGAGCTTTTGTTTCCTTAGTGTAAATATTTCCTTAGTGTAAATGTCCTGGAAAATGATTCATACATTGATAACCATATTTTATTTCATTTTAAAAAATACTACTCAACGGACGATAAAAAATTTTATATTTACCGGAAGCCTCACTCCTTATTTGTTACCCGAAGCCCCAGAATGCAAAACAGGCGCAACCATAAAATAATGAACGGGTGACAAGAATGGCTTCTTCAGACTTCCTTTTCACCAAATCATAAAATGTATAAAAAGATGCAAAAATCTGTCAAAGATTCACACACCTTATCATTTAAATTGAAATCATATGAAGGTATCTATATAATATTATACCTCATTTCAAACACGCAGAAATTCTTAAAACCTATCAGTAAAGCTGGAGGGCAAATATAAAAGAAGGAAACGATGCAAGCATTTTCATTCAATATAAAGTGTAGAGGTGATATAAAACCCACATCACACGGAGACAGAGATCCTATTCGATTTTTTGCCCTGCGCATTCTTAACGAAATGTTCCTTGGCCAGAAATTCCCTGTTGATATTGAGGTGATAAATACAGCTCGGAACTCACTATCATGAAAAGCATTCTTATGGCAGATCGTAAGTTGCCCAGGCAGCTGGAACAAATGTATACTATCTTGGTGAACGTATTTTGGTAAAGAGAGTCGTATTTGTTATAATAATTTTTTGATTTCGCTGAGTTTTATTTTGCTTCTTGTGAGTTTTACGCGGTTTGCTAGCGAGATGCAAAATATTACTGAGATTTTTAAAAATAGTATTTTAATTTTTTCCCCGCCATATATGTCGATTGCATGCGAGGAGATTCTATATTTTATACATAAACTAATGAATATATTTCTTTTTATGTTGAAAATGTTCTTTTTGTACAGCACACTTCTGTTTACTTTAAATGATTGTGGGCATGCTTATTTTAGTTTTTTTTAAATCAAAATATATTAATTTTATTTCATAAATAAATTAGAAATTTTCTTTTTTAAGTTTAATTGAATTTCACATATCTCCTTTTTATCAAAATGCATCCATAATTCTTCAGAGCGTTATACGCTTTTATTGACGCTTCAATCTTTTTAATGAATGCGTCTCAATTTCGAATATTTTACGCATACATAACTACTATACAGGGTGTCCCAAAAAAAGTGGACAAGCATTTATTAGAAAGATCTAACTGAAACATGGAACGAGCTGAAAGAATATGGTATGTACAACTAAATTTCAGACCTGAGTCAAATTTTGCACCAGATTCGTCAAGGGAAGTACTGTACTATTGAGTACTGTCTGGTTATTCGGTGTTACAAAATTGTTGCACTGCTAGAAAATTTGATTCAATCGTCAAGACAAGATGCCAAAATGAAAAATGAATTTTTTTCACCGTATCACGAGGCTAAACACAAAACACTCGGTATTGAGTAAGTGCACTGAGAAATTAAGGGCAGAACACTCCCATTGTTTTTACTAAAATTTATAACATATTACCATACGACTTTCGAAACATTAATGAAAGTTGGTTTAATTGTTAATCGTGACTTCAGCATCAAAGCATTATTTGTTTTCGAGGATATAACAAATAATTCTCAATTTTTCTATGGTCCCTTTACTTATTCTATTCCTCAAGGAAAAGCGAACTTTCAAGAAAATTTGGAGAATCAAAGTTATATTTTCCAAAAATATTTCGAAAACCCATTCGAGAAAATTGCTACTTTCTAGGACGGAATCGGGTCATTACTTTTATGGACTCCTATATATTTTTCTAGTTAAATACAAGTCTGGTGTTTATATTAAGAAAAATTCTGTGAAAGGTTAAAGTTTGCATATTATTTTTTAGGTATTATAGAAGTCCAATACAAATAAATTAAATCTAAAAATTTGAATGGCACTTAAAATTGTGATTTTTTTTCTTTTATTTGTCCTTCTCTGATAAATGTGAATTTCATAATATTATTTTATTAATGAAGAGTCAGACGTAGGTACTAAATACTGAGTGATACAAAAAGTCTTTCCTGAAATCTAAGATATTTCTTCTCCCCTAGCTGGCTAGCAAATTCTGAAGATCGAAATTAATACGCTTTTAATATTTTAATTTAATAAAATGTGAAAACGCATCACACAATGATTACTTTACTTATCAATATAATCATACACAAAAATCACATCGCATTTATTAACAGAATTTGCAGTATTTTGATTTACGTATTTGTTTTAATTTTGGATATCCTCTTACTTCGTATTTGGCACTTAATTTACTTATATTGATTTCATAGGGCCATAAGTCTCTTAATTTTCAATACCTACTCTAGAAATTTAACTTGTTTTGGAAAATAATTTTTATTGCTCTAAAATTTGAGCTCATTAAAAATTTCAAAGAAAATTAAAGCTCATACAGTAAGTAAGTACCGATTGCACATATCTTCCGCGTATCTGACAGCGCGAAGGTCGCGCATGCGTAGTTAACTCCTTCAACTCGAGAACGAATTAGCGTAGCCATTTTGTTTGTTTACGTTAACGTTTGAAGTCATTGTTTGTCGGTAATCATGTTTAAAACAATCGATCGGTCCGGCAGCTGTGAAGTAAGAGCCCTTATCAAGTTTTTGAACGCCAGAAACCTTCGACCTTGTGAAATTTATCGTCAGATAAGTGAAACATACAGAGAGAACGTGACGAGTGAAGGTATGGTGCGAAAGTGGGTTAAGATGTTTAACGAAGGAAGAGGAAATGTCCCCGAAGAGGTGCGCAGTGGACGCCCATCGGTGATCACCGAAGAATTGGTTAGCTGCATCGACGAAAAAGTTCGTTCCAATAGGCGATTCACGATTTCTGATTTGTCGATGAATTTTCAAACATTTCACGATCTTTATTACACGAGATTGTGACTGAACATTTGCACTAGAAAAAATTGTGTTCGCGATGGGTACCGAAAACTTCAAAAATGGAAACGCATCGGAGCAGCCTTGAGTTTTTGCAGCGTTATGCGACAGAAGGAAATGATTTTTTGGAAACGGTTGCAACAGGCGATGAAATATAGATTTGTTACGAGACACCTGGACCGAAACGACAGTCACTGGAATGGCGGCATAATGGCTCCCCGAAACCCAAAAAAGCAAAGCCACCTCTTTGGACTGGATGAAACATGGCGCAACAATCAATGATACAGCTTACTGTGAGACATTGAAGAAGTCACAGCGCGCGATAGAGAACAAAAGGCGTGGACTACTGACTTCCGCATACCGCAATCATAACGACGACGCTGCTTGATTCATTTCGCTGGGAACAATTCTGTCACCCTCCTTATAATCCGGACCTAGCTCCATACGACTTCCATTTGTTTTCTCATCTCAAGAAATTTTTTGCCGGTCAACAATTTGAAAGTGATGATGAGATAAAGGTAAACGCCCAGAACTGGTTCAAGTCTCAGGCGGCCGAATTCTACGAAGCGGGTATATTGCAATTAGTGCAAAGATAAGACATATGTCTTAATTTGCATTGTGAATATGTCGAAAAGTAGTTTAAGGTGTGTAGATTTTTTTGTAATAAAATACAAATGAAAACAAATTGCTAATCTTTTTAATACCCAAGCGGTATTTTCTTTCTGGATGAGCTTTGCAGTAAGTGTTTTGCTCTGTGGTTGTATTTTAAATAAGTTTTTTATTGATACCTCGTTTTAGATCTGTTAAATTTTTGGTCATAAATTTTTTTGTAATTTTTTAAAACTCAGAAACTTCGTTATTAAAACTTTAAATTAAACTCGTATCATATTAACTTAGTAAAATTTGTGTATTCGTCGTAATATCTCAAATGAATTTTCCTATTCTGCCTCTTCTATATGCCTATTGGCCTCTTTCATGTTAGGGTGATCTCTTCTCGGAAGTAAAAATATTTTTCTAAAACCAAAGAGTTAAACTGGTTTGCCTGATTTATTGAATGAATAAATATGCTTGTTAAAAAGTTTATTAATTCATATTGTTGTTTCTTATTTCACATGTTCTAGTCCTCAGCTAGACCAAGTCCGCTCGCCCACAGAAAACGAACGATTCATGGTAAATGAGGTGAGTGCAGCTTCTGTTGGCACTGGACCTTGGACGCCCGAGGGAAGAAGTCTCACTTCGTCCATTGTCTTTATGCTTTATCTGGGTGTAATGGAATAGCCTTCACGCCTTGGGTGACCCTGTCAGGAGAATAAACTCCAGACGTACATCGCCCATTCCACCCAGGGCCACCACCCCAGCCACGATGAGGCAGCATAATACGACTTGGGGGTTATTAATTCATTCATTATTTATCCATTTAAATTTTTTCTATAATAGATAATTTGTTCCAAATTTTCCAATTTTTTTTGTTTAAAGGAAATGCTATTAAGGCGATGATAATTAAGCTTACAAATATATCCCTATAAACTTTCGCGTCATGAAAGAAAATTCTTCTGATAAAAATATAAAATCAATGGAATATTATTTTAAGTTTTCTCAGCATTTAGCGAGATTTTAATAAGCATTTTATAATAAAAAAGAATAAAATTTATGATTTTGTAATTTCTATTGTTATAGAAGATAAAAAGTTATTCGAAAACGATATCAGTAAAACCTTTACTCTAATATTTTATTAAAACATGACACATTTGAAGAGAAAAACAAGATATCAAACAAACTATAAATATCGAAATAATATAATGAAAGTTAAAGTGATAAAAATATTATCTTTCAATGGACAGAGAGTAATTTTAAAAATTTATAAGTTGATAAAATAACTTACGTATATGATTCGATATTTTAATTCTTCATCATATTGCTACAATTTCTCTAAGGAAATCTAAAATATTTTTCATAAATAATTCTGAAAACGAATCTGCTTGAAGACTTCATTATTAAAAATATATCACCGTGATTCACTAAACCAGTTAACTTAACAAAATTAAAAATAAAAAATTGCTTATATTTTCTCTATTTTTCTTCTAAGCTAGTTACGAATTTCGAAAAACGTTTCAAAATAAACTTGATGACAATGTATATAAAAATAGGGGAGAGAAAGATTTTGGATGCGGAGATTTTTTTAATAACCAATTGTTCCTTCATCAAAGAAAAATATTGATGGCAAACTAAAGTTTGATAAGTAAAACTAATATTGTTTCAGTAAAGTAAATCAAAATCCATTCAATTTTATGCTTTTAAGACGTTTCTTGATGCATTTTACAAACTATCTCATTTCAAAAATGTTCTTTCTTTCCAAAAAAGGGAAAATGAAAGCCTTTAATAAAATCTGCTATAAAAGTCAACATTTTTGCTTGTATTTTTGGAACATTTATTCTTTCATTTCCCTAATTATTTCTTATTAGACCAATCATACTCATTAAATACTCTCGTTATGCAAATATTAATGGGATTTTTCGAATATTTCAGATTTGATAATCTAGTTTATGTTTCTTAAATTATTGTGTACAGATCTTTATATTGAACTTGCTATATAAATTATTCTGTACATTTATTAACTGATTATGTCAATCTTAGGTATATAATTATTATCCATAGTAACATTGTCTTCTTGGCAAGAAATGCGTTTTCCTGCCTTTCAATGTATTCTGAAAATTAACTGTATATACATTTTTTTGATGATAAACACTTTTACGAAATCATTTGTTATTGCAAGATTGTCGCTTATCAGAGAAATATATGTGAGGAAAGTCTGTCACCTAAGCCAACTTCATCTGAGAAAAAAATATCTGAAAATCCATCAACAGAAATAACTAATATGCTGATGAATATATCAATTGATACTAAAAATAACCTGGCATGCAATGTTCCTCAAAATTCCTGATATGTAGTTTTGGAATTAACTGCATATTTTGCAGAATGAAAAGGACGTAAAGCCACAATACATCGTGAGAAGTAAACTTTTAGAGAGCATGCACATTTATGATTTTCATATGAATGTCCCATAACATGAAATGAAATCCATAGTTTGGAACAAGAGTAGAATTGGCCTTTGCTATCACGAACCTGTTCGTTTTCTGTATACGGAATTCAGTGATAGTAAATAAAAGAGTAATTTCTCCAAGAAAAGTTATACCAAGAATTCCATTCAGAAATATAGCAATACTTCTTATTTCAACATTCGAAAGCAAATTTCGTACATTTTACTGGTTTTTAAAATCTAAAGCTGAATCTCAATTCAGAAATTATCTTCAGCATAATTTTTATTGAGATATTTTGAACAAACATCTGTTGTTCATGTGTGACAGAAGAAAAATAAATTTTTACTTTCCATTCTGATTATATCTTCATATGCGACGATATAACCTAAATCTGGAATATAATGCATTTGTATTTACCAAAAAAAACCCTGTTATTATCGGTCAAGACAGAACGCCGCCCCATGTCCCCGTTCCTGGTGCCATTACGGCAATATCGGTCAAGACAGCAAAAAAATTAACTAATATGAATGTGACATAGAATTAGGGAATATACTGAATTCAGAGATATCTAAAGCTCATAGTTCATAGACGATTTTAAATACTATGTAAAAAAAACTTCTTCGAGTTTAAACTGACAGTCATGATGAAGAGAAATGTAAATTTATTTAAACTTAAAACGTTAAAAAATCCCCTAAGTAAATTAATTCATAAAAGAAATTATGAAAATATTCCTTTGCTCAAATGATACGGTTCTCACAGTGTTCTATAATTTAAATAAAATTTATCTCCCAAGCCCGATATTTTTCATATAGTTTTTTTTGTTTGTTTTTAATTTTTCTTCAAAAATGTGTAAAAATAAAACCATTCCCTTATCAATCGCTATTAAAAATTCACAACCATGTTTTGTCTGATAGTTCTTTGTCATGTAAGTTCTATCTTTGTCTAGTTCTATTTGTCTGTAAAGTTCTATCTTTATAAAAAGTCATTCACTTGATCAAAGTATAAGATCAGACTCTTAGTTTTCTAAGTGGAAAAGACGTGTTCTTGTTCATTGCGGAAAAAACCACTTTTGTCATCTCAGAGCGAGCGAAACGAGCTGCAGTATTCTCTTAAAATATTCTTTTCCTCATAAAACACTACCCATTTACCATATTTTGCCTTCTACGAATGAAGCAACAGAAGTGCTTAAAATGGATTTTTTATGTATGTTTTATGAAGCCGAAGTGCTAAAAGACAATTTTTCATGTCATATATTTCGAACGATGACAGAAAAAGCAACTTAAAATGTTTGCACTTCTGGTGTAAAATACTCAATATGCTTCTGGTGCAAGATATTCGATATGTATTACGCAATGCATAATTTTGCATTTAAGATTTTTACGGCCTGTTATAATTAGAGGTTGACTAATCACTTTTAAAAATTATATTAAAAACAATTTATAACGTTTTTGTTTGTTGTCATTTTAAACCTATTTCCTTTCTTAATCTTTCCCGTGTTTTGGTAATGTTAAAATTGTTTTGCCTCCTTCGGAAAATTCCACTTTCATTTCCTTATAGCTTTACATTTTTTCACTACAAATATTTGATTTATTTTTATCTTCTCAGTATTTAGAAATCAGGAATAATTTTCCCTGTTACTCACTACTGTCATATCATTTGGACATCAAAGCTTTTAATATAGCAGGGTGTGAATGCGGATCATAAAATTTGAACCAACCACACGACTTATATATTTTTACAAAAATATAAACTCAACCGAAAATATTTTCCAAAATTATTCACGTTGACATATCACCATGACCACGTTGCATTTTGTGTAGTGAATATTTATTTGAGCATTGCTGAATTTAGTAATTTTTGGTTTTTAGTAGCAGTTGATAGCAAGATGTTTATCAATTAATGGGAAAACGTTCTTAAAACGTTTATTACCCATGCCTACAAGTCAACACAGGGTGCATTGAACAGTGATTTGTAACATGTAACAAACTACGATGCGAATATTTCATAAGATATGGTGGGACCAAAAAAACTTTGACCAACAAAGGATCAGCCAACAGCGCATGCAGTAATGGGGAATTTTGTTGCTGAAGAGAATGGTGAACCTCTCTTTCTTGAAGTCTCATGTGGAACTGAATTAATTAATTTTTAATTAATTTCATATTACTGAAATCCAATCTAAATGTTTACCTTACTGAAATCTAATCTATATGTCATATAAATCTTGCCCTTGCTATAAGATTAGCTATCATACTTTTGGATGGTGACCGCATAACACATTCTCCGTTATAGTTATCTCTGATTTTGCTCACACTGTGAATATTATATGCAATAGTTCTGCAATAACCCAGATAGCACGTAAGTTTGCAGCAAGTTTGATTTTGACTTGTCATGGCAAAATTTGACTCTTCAAACTTGAATGGAACTTGTAGCAAGTTCGATGTGACAAATAGCGCCACCTCCTTTGCAAATCAAACTTGCTGCAATTTTGCAAAACAAGCTTCCTGCAAAGATAGCACAATAAAGAGATAATTATCTTTGTCTCTGTTTTAAAAAACATCCGATTTTTAATTACATCTCCTAGACCGTAATTCTTTTTATTAATTCAATAAATCAATGATAATTTGTGAAAAAAATAACTTTTTTATAAAAAATTTTTTTGAAACATTTTCCATCTTTTTACTAAATATGTCACTCTCACTTTAAAGAAAACTATATCGCCTTTTTCTTAATGTTGAAATTTTAACGTTTATAAACAAAATTAAATCTAAAAAAACAGTCAGTGTTTGTTGAACAATAATAACTAGACATTTTGTCCCATTTTAAAGTAATTACTTTTGAACTCTAATTTCATAATTTATTCTACTAGCAAAACGTAGTTATTATCGAAAATCGCTCTCTCTTTGACTTCAAATCATATTCTCAACTAAAAAAATTAATGAAGTCCAAAATATAGTTTAAAATAAATCGTATACGAATCGAATCGAACGATGTATTAGCGAAATCTATCCTCTCCTCTCAGAGTTCAACTGGCTCAATGGTTATCGTCTCCGCTTCGGAACCGGGAGGTCGCGAGTTCTATCCCGGGTTGTGATTCGTGCTCTGTTTTTGCTATAATTTGCAATAAGTTTGCACGGCAAGCTTGCTGCAAGTTCGTTTCATGGTGACTTCGGAGCTTTCGTTAACTTGCTGCAATCTTACTGCAAGCTTGCACTCTTGTCATGACAAATTTGTGGCAAACTTGCACTCTTGTCATGACAAATTTGTGGCAAACTTGCACTCTTGTCATGACAAATTTGTGGCAAGCTTGCTGCAAACTAAAATTGCTATCTGGGAATTGTCCAACAAATTTATCATTTGGGATGAGTGTGCGATGCCAAACAAATCTGCCATTGTCATGTTTGTTTCTCCCATGGCATGTTCTGGAATTGAAACTCCAAGCAACCTTTACATATGCTCCAAACGGTGAGATCAAAAATGTCGTTTATTCGAAATCTTTGAAATAGTAATTAATTAGGTATTATTAGTTGGGACTGAGGGTACTAAAATAGTTGTTGTATATTAAAACTCGAAAACTATACGATATAAAAGCATTTGTGCTTTTCCTTTTCTTTCATATTCATAGAACAGATAAACGCGTGCAGAGCCGCGGTTACAATGGCTAGTATTTTATAAAAATAAACGTGCAAATTTGCATTGGCATTTTTTCCATATTTAGCTTTTATCTGATGAATAATTTAGGTTTTATTATATTATGCTCATGAAGTATGAACTCTCCATTATTTAATTAATATTTCTTTCTTTTTTATAATTTTAATTTGATAAATTTAAGTAGAAATAATTTATATGTTACCATTTCAGCTGTGGTAAATGCATCTTAAACCATGGTAAAAGGATTTTTTCATGTAATGTTGAGTCTTTTTACACTAAATAACCTTTATCTGACAAGTTTTCGGAAAATAAGTTATATTCGAATTAAATGGCTATAGAACTGGATTTGAGGAAGCATTTGGAGTGTAAAATATTTCGACCAAATATGTAGAGTAAACAAGCATCGTGATAAGTCACTTTGATCTTTAAGAATATGAGAAAAATGGATTATGATTATAAAATGAAACATTCGTAAATTAATATAAATTAAAATTCAAGGACATTTTTTAAAAATTTTATAAACCCCTATTAATATTTTTAAATTATACATTTTTTAAAACGCATAATGAATCCATTTATGCCGAAAATTCCAAAGAACATCGCTTTAGGGTTTTACCTTGTACTGACAAATTTGAAATTTAGTATTTATGACTTAAATACTATTTTCTGAAGTTTTATATATTGTTACGAAAATTGTCAGATGGGTGTACTGCAAAAGCAGTCTATAAGCTGGATAACTAAAGATGACCCTTTATTTAAAGAATATTCCAGAAAACTCGAAGCACAGAGAGCAAGAAACCAATAGCACTTTCACAATTTAGCAAACAGAAGCAGACATCAAATCACTAACAATAGTAAAAGCACGAACGATAGCCCTCAGCGCCTAACAGCTGACCAACTCTCAATGCGAATAAAACTCCAATGAGATTAATACCTCGTTGAGTAGATCGGTATTTATACCCTCTTACGACAGGATCTGACGTTACATGTAAATATCTCGGAAGATTCCCCATAACTCCTTTCCTAATAGAGATAGGGCGAAATTTCTGTTATTTTCAAGAACCTTCATTCTTTCTCCAAGGTCGCGAAAATAGTCGCCATGTTTGTCGCCGAAGACAGGGTGTGTTGGCTTGATCTCCTCCGTTAGCTGGTAAGAATCTGTAAATGTCTCTTCCCAACTATAAGACTACCACTGCAGGAAAGAGACATTACAAATTCACAACAATATTATTTAATTTAGTTTACAGGGAAAATGACTTAAGATAATTTACTTAAGAGGATTGAATTATTTAATTGAAATTACAGGGAAAATGAACGCTTTATTAAGAAATTATAAAGCCTCATTTTAATCCATCAGTGATTTTATTCCACCAATTTATTCATTGAAAATATTGAAGGAAAAATATAAAATATGGAGTCTCTTGAGCTTCATTAATTCAAAAATTAAATATGAAGAAAATTCGTGAAATATAAACAACAAAGGACAACGATATAAGGCACTAGGAAATAACCGGACTGTTTGTGTTTCGGCGATAATGCAGGCAAGTGAAGGACAAACGGCACATGACTGTGTAGAGTGCCCTCTACGATTCAAGTTTCAATTTTACATATCGTTCTTTTCTATTGCAACCTTAATTAGAAATGATTCGTTCCTGTGTATCTCTTCAGAAAAAAATACTAAGTTTTCAGGAGGAGCAGTGTGTTAACTGAAATTCTTCTTGAGAAATAGATCTGAGACAAAAGTTATTCGCTGTTGCTATAAAGCACATAGATGATTTCCTGTGGCGTTCACAGGTTTTTTACTGGTTTAAATGTTTGAAAGAGGTTTCAAGATGAGATTAATGCTGATTCATTTCCTGGATGACCGAATTCGTAAAGAACTTTCATTATTGGAGGAACTTGCATGTTCATTGAATACCTGAAAGTCAAAGGTCAACTAGCAATACGCCTTACTACTTTACTTGAAAGTATATAAAGAAAGCAATCTGATCTTTGGAAAAGCAAATCATTGCTTCTACATAAGGACAATGCCCCCGCCAACAAGGACATTAACCCTATGACTGTCGATTTTCTTTAAATCATTATTTAGATGCAACGTTTGCTAATATGTTCAAATACTCTTGAACCAATTGTTACATGCGAATTTTTATTAGTGCAAAATAATTCAACTATATAATAGTAGAAAGTAAGCATATAAGCATGCTAAAATCGCAGGATCTTGGAGAAAATATACTTATTTCCTACCTGCGGAAATCGCGGGATAAGCACTCAGGGGGTTAAATACCATGCAACTTACATTAAAATATATCTTAAAAACGAGTGAAGTTTCATTGATTTATTACTAAAAAAATATCATATAGCATCCTATAGAATAATTTAATTAAACATTGTAATCTGGGAATATATATAAACTGATAAATTCTCTTTATGACAAAATTAAAAAAAATCTTTCTACAGTTCCAAAAGCTAGAATAATTATGGAAGCATTGTTAAATCAGTTTCGTTTCATTTTTCATTTTATTTATGTTTTTTTTCAGAATACCAAAAATTTAATTTTGATCATGTTGCCTAGAAATGCTTGCGAAACAGTAATTTTCTTTATTAATATTTAATAAAATATTTCGCTTTGGAAACTATAATATCAATTGTTATTTAAGAGGATAAAATATCCATATATTTTTAATTTTTATATCAGTATATCTCAGAATTGACTAAAATTTTGAAATAATGTTATATTCTCACTCATCAATTTCATTTTTATTTGCTTTCCGACTGCTTTCTTCACAACATTTTCATGTTCAAAATTAGTTATTTCTTTCCTGCTATTCAAAGACATTTGTTGAAAAGTTTTGTTTGTAGTCTTTGCAAATTTTAAGCATGCAACATAAGTATCTGTACACGAATATGTTTTTTATTTATTTTATAAAATAATGAAGAATGAATTGATGGATAATGATAACGAAAAGATAATTACTCTTCTGTAAGGTATGTTTAATAAAATTCGGCTACTTTTGAGCAAACACCTTTGAAAAATTGAATAATTTATAAACCCATCTGCATTGTGTCAATAAATAGATTACATTATGACATTTTAGATCTCTTAACAATTCTTTTTTGCTTTAAAGAACTTTTGTGACAATTTTTGCGATTTCACTCTTCTGTGTCCCTTACATGGCTGCATTTATTTTAGAATATATGGTAGCGTCTTCAAAGTCTTAAGCTGCGCATTTACGTATAAAAATATCCCCATTGATAATTAAATATTAATATAATAGAAAATTTAACATTGCTATATTATTAGATCATGTAATTTTTTATAAAATTAATAGAGGAGTTAATTTAAAATCCATCTGGTCGCCCAGTTACGAGCAGTGGCGAATCCAGGGGGTTATGGGGCTGTAACCCCCCCTGCCAGAGCTAGACCAGAATTCTTTATTTTGCTTACAATCACTAAAGTTTTTTTTCTCTTAATCTCCCTTTAAAAAAGTGATAACATTTCTTAGTGACCTTCTACAGGCTCGAAGATTTTCTCATTTTTGTAGTAATTCCACTCGTATATGAAGGGTTGACGCGGTTAAAAACATGTTTTTGTTAGTTTTTAATTGTATTTTTTATTAAATTATAGAAAATATTGTAGTGTTCGTTATGGAAATCAATATCATTCAAAGAAAACCAAAAAACAAAGATAAATTCAGAGGTAATCGAAAAAGAACAAACAAGGTTTGCATTCTAGTCCATTTTTTCAAGGGCTAAGGACTTTATTCGAAATGGATTCAAAATAATAATTCGGAAATTTTTCTGTAAAAAGTTTGATTTATGCCAATATAGCTCCTCTTAGCTCGAAATTTCCCAAAAAAGACAAAGGAGATCTGTACATCAAAAAAGTATTATTTCAAAAGAAAGAGGAAAACAAAACACAAACATAAAAACGCTAAAAAGTGTGATTTAAAAATATCAGCCATATGGCTTTTTAAAGGTAGCCATCATAAATATAAACTTACCCTATGCCCAGAATAGAGAAAAAATAGTCCTCACGTAATCAGAAACCCACGCTAACTTTCTTTTTAAAAAATAATAGCAAAATTTTAAAGAAATGCTAGTCCCATGGCGCCATCTATATTCGAAAAAACAAAACAGAAGAAATAAAAACAGGATTTTTTTAGGGAATGGAACTATGAAAGTTAAAGTGTTTTTATTTACATAAGCTATAAGGTTTGACATTCGTGACGATGATACAAATTTTTTCATAACTCAACCCTTCCAGACCCAAATCCAGGATTCGCCACTGGTTACGAACATAAGATGCCATGTTCATAAAATTTCTCATCCAATATAGGACTGCATGAAAATGCAATCAAGGGAAGTGCTCTATAATTGCCATATCCAAAGAAAAAATATTATATCTTTTCGGTAATGTAAGACGTTGACGGCGTCAGCAATTCCAATTATTTAGTATGTTCATTTCTGAGAGGATTACAAGCTCGGAAAGTTACTCCAGAAAATGTTTCTCGGCTTCTTCGTAACCTGGAATGGAAAAATGCACTGCTGTTATGCGTAGATTTCTGGAAAAGCAATCAAAGTGTAGGATTAAATATCGGCATTATATCGGATTATATTACGATAAATGGGATGGTGCTGATATAAATTATCATTTTCCCTAGTAGTGAATTTAACCAGTCTAAAATAACAACTATACACATGATACGAGCATGTTGCAAAATCGAATCTGCGAAAGAAATAATACGATAAAACTGCGAAGTGAAGTAGATAACATTGTATTATAAAATTTAAAAAATGTTTTGTTTTTAAAATCAATCTTAATAAATTAATTATTCTAGCATATGCAATTAATTATACCTAAAATAATTTGCCTGTGTTGCAGAGCTAAAATAGAAATAATTGTTAATTCTTTTTTTATATAATACGACAAAAAATACCAATATGTTTTATATATTATTATAATTAGAAAAACAATAATATCCGTGAAGTAAATTGAGATTTTCTTTTAAAAAAATTATTATTAAAAAAGTAATTTACTCCAGATTCGTTAGTGCTAAGCATTTTAGATTGCCCTTAATTTTGCCCTTAACAATCTTAATCAAATTTAAAATAATTTTCTTTCCATTAAAATATCTATGAATTCTGTGTTTTCTAAAATCTGCCAATGCTTAAGAAATTTTGATTTCATATACAATATGTTTTGTTCAGATTTTTGCTCCCCGTCTTAATGGAAATTTTTGCTTGTTATGTATCCATGAAAATCATTACTGTTCACAATCATATGGCTTCCATCTGTAGTACATACTTGTTTCTAATAACAATTATAATATGAAACTATCATTAAACTCTGATAAACATAGCAAAATGAATAAAAGCAAGAGAATTAACTATGTTGGATTCAAGTTTTTAAAGCGATGATTTGCTCATGAAAAATCTATTTAGATGTCATAATCAGGAGGAAATTTCAAATAAAATTATGGGATGAAACGGAAAATAAGATATTAGTTTTAAAATTTTCGTATAATAAAAATTTTACAGCTTTTATACAACAGTGTTTATAATAAATTTAATATATTTAGAGCTTTAACTAACTCAACTCTGAATTTTGATCCGATAGTTCTAGTACGTTAAATGATGATACGCATGCTCAATTTTACTGGTTGATTGAATATAATGTCAAAAATGTAATAAATAATAAATGCGACATAGAAAAACTGAATGTGATCACTACTTATGCATGGGTAATGGATACTGATAAAATAATAGTTACTTGCATACAGTTTTGTGGAAACAAAATTTAAATTCATGATGTAACAAAAAATATCTTTTCAGATTCTATGACAGCTTTCATTAAAAGTCAAAATAATATTTTGAAGTACAGTAGTCGGAAAGCCATCATGTATCCAATAGCTTTCCTACTTCCTACGGCTTGCTATATTACTGTATTCGTATTAACATTTGTTAATTATTGAAGCAATTTAAGAGGTCAAACAAGAGTTATATTTCAGTTATGACAGTTGCTTTCTTATATATAGGTTTACAACCACAATGAGAATCACTTTTTGGTAATCAGTTTTTTCCAGATATTTTGTAGGGTAAAGTGGGGTAAAAACGGGTAGTTACGATTTGAAGTCTAGTTGGATCTAAACTATTGGACACAGAGATTAAAAAATTGTTTCAAAATATTCATTGTTTGACTGAGCACAATGTAACATTCTTGAAATGTTATGGTTTCATTACTTTTATCAGCAATGATATTTTGTTATAAAATAATCAAACCATCCGGTTTTAGCCCACTAGGAGGGTGAAATCAGGTGCACATATTAATTTTATGAGGAATAATAAGGACAACTACATTTTCAGTGGAAAATCAGCACATATACTTTTATTTTATATGTCAAGTAAGAATATTAGTTACAAAATTCACATGTAAAGCAATTGTCTTCTTCCTCCGCGCCATTGCAGCTTCCATGGGCCCAGTTTAGACAGTTTTTACTATGGATCCCTCCTTTGCATTTATTTAATATACAAAATACATCATTAATACACAAACAATCACCTTCTCATGTGTTTTTATTGTCTTCAGTGGAAGAATTATCAATACTATCTGGTAGGGCTTAGCTCCACTTGGAATACACGGTTTCACCCCGAGTGCAAAGATTATAAAAAACGAAAGAGAACCACACAATTATTGGACTAAATCTTCATTGTTTAATAGGATAAAAATTCTTAGAAAACATAATAAGATGGACTAAATATAGTTTATTTATTGAGGATAGTTTAAAAACAAACAACAAAGTATTAAAACAAATAAATCTTTACAGACGCAGTGAGTTTAACAGCAACAATATGGCTACTATGCTCGTTCTTTCTTCTTGACTAGTGGAGTAGAACTCAGATTCAACCATTAGATAGGAGAACTAACAGCTCCGCTATCAAGGTACCGACCCATTACCCGATTCTATCTCAACTACTCATAAAATGCAGTTAAAAATAAAATAGAGGGGGGGACAATATCAGTAGAAATTCCTGTCAAGTATGAGTTAATTAGCTTATAAACTTTAATGGCAGCATTGAATATAAATTATATTGTTATAAGTTTCCGTATAAAATTTGTTTAACCTCTAATATCGATTAAAATCTATAAATATTCTTATACTGTATTATAACATAAAGAAATATATCTAATCCTTTATATAGCAAATTGATATTGTCAAAAAACCCCTCATTAGTAATTTTTTTATAATGTCCTAATTTTATTTCCTCCCATGAATAAAATCCAATAAATGTTTATTAAAATGTTTAATATACGTTACAATATGCATTAAATTTACGTAATACATGACTACTACTTATTTCATACTTTCGAAGCACTTCCAATATTGTTTTGTCACCCGAGCTGCTTTTTTCACCGAAATTTCTTACTTTGAGCTTGAAATATTTTTTGGTATGCAATTGACGGTTGCGAGAGAAGATGGGATTGCAGTCCTCTTCACGACCAACCACTTGAGGAGAGAACCAGTAATTTTTCTCCTTTTCATTGCCCTAATGGAGAAATGTGACAGAAGAGATTGGAAAACTCCGTAGCCTATTACATCCGGAAACAGCTAGACACCATCAGATAAGATTTTTCTTTACTATTTTTCAATCGAAGGCAAGCAGTGATGGTTGTTTGACTTGGTGAGATGGTAGTCTGTCTTGAAAAAACACGTAAAGAATTAATTACAGAGAGAGATAGCAGGAATTATTTATTACCGAATTTACTGTAATTTTAAAAAAATAGTACCGATTCCTAACCGGCCTGACTATTTCTTCGTATATTTGTGCAAATTTAATTATAAAATACTTCCTTATTTACTCGGAATAAGACGTTGTTTTATTGTCTTCTACAAATCCTTTGTTTATAGGATCTAGTCCTAGTATTTAAGTACATATTTCAAACTTGGAAAAGGTAAAACACAATACATATTGTTACAAAGCTATAAAATCGTTTCCCTGAGATGCTAGACTTGGCGACAAACTTTGCCACAAATTTGGCGACCATTTTGATGACTTGGCGGCAAAGTTGGCGACTTTGGCGACAAAGGGAATTTTCTAGAGGGACCTCGAACTTTCAACATATTTCTACTGGTTTCATGAACTTTCTAGAGATTACGTCACTTCCTACAAAATGAAGTCACTTCCTGTTGAAAAGTATAAAAGGCAAGCTCTCAAGCCAAGAAGAGTGAGTTGGAATTTGACCTGCAAGCAAGCTGGTGAGTTAGCAAGAAACCTTTCAGCGTTGAGTTGAGATTTATTGGTAGTCTCTGTTGTGAATTTTTACTAGTGCTGTGTTAATACTTGTGCTACGTTTCTTTGCTTGGGAATATTTGTAAAATAAAGAGCTTTATTTTTTTAATCGTTCTTATTGGATTGCATTCACGTACACCCACAAAGCAATTTCGTTGCAATATAAAGGATACCACACAAGACCTATGGAACTGCAGTAAGTTACTTTTATGTAACTTGTATTGGATTCCACTTTTTTTTTAAAATTTTATTGTAATGTATGTTTTTCTAAATCTTCCCAGGCATTCCCCCTGCGCCTTACCGCTTTTGATTAGTCGATTGGTTGTTCCTGTAAGGGTTAAACATATATTATTCTTGAATATAGACTTGTAGCTGGCTTTATTCTAGAAAAGCTTTTAATTCGTAGTAAAAATATTTTATTCATGGATGCTTTAAAAAATTAAGGGTTGATGCTCAGGATGAGAGAATATTGTGAAACATTAAGGAAAATTTACAACGAAATTAGATTCTGGTTACCGACTTTGGGTTACGGTTTTCCGAGGTGATATCGCTGTTGGTTCTCCTTTGTTGTTATCTCTATACTCGGTTTTTGTTTTGTCCTGGATTCCACTTTATTTTTTTCAATCTTTGTTGTATTTTAAGTTTATGCTAAGTATCATAAGACTTACACCATTTTCGGTAAACTGATAGTGTGAGGATAAATAATTAAATGAGTTACTGAGAAAAATTCTCGATATTGTCCTAGTTCCATTTGTAAGTCCTTGCATTTCATCGACATGTGAAAGAAAATTTGATAGAAAATGCATGTCGTCAATCTTGCTCATTTGAAACCTTTCTAAGTCTCAAACAAATTACCTATCGAGATATTGCGATTCCTTACTTTTCATTGCCTCGTTGTCGACTCGATAAAGGGAAATAAATTGCAGTGTATACTTGAACGGTGCACTGAAACCCCATTTGACATCTGTCGAAAACAGCATTTCCATTATATGTTTTAAATTAGATTTCTATGAGGTGATAGAGGCAAAAAATTGCCATCTAGTGTAAAATCCTACTAAATATTGAGCAGAGCATCGTCTGCATTTGACATCTCTCAAGTATGAAATTTTTCTTCAGTTGTTGTGAAATGTTAAACATGAAATTTTCGTTTGCATATTTGTAAGATATTTGAAAAATTATATTATTAAAAAATATATTTGATTAATTCACATGCATATGAAAATTATCACATGATAAATAAATCAATTTTCCGCGATGCTTTCGTATATTAAAGAATTTGGTTGGAAACAATTTTACAGATAATGAGAATTTTCATTCTATGTTTTATCTTCTTTTTATTATAAAGACAATTACCTTTCATTATCTATATCAATGCAGATTTATAGTAATTATATAAGCATCTATATTCTACCTATATGACCAAAGAGTTAATGTCAAAATCTTTACATGAAATATAAGAGAAATAAAAAAGGAAGAATAATGAAATAATTTTTCATTACGCCATAGGAATAAATTGTTACTCGAAGTATTGTAGAAGACACTACTTCCTAATTTCCCGCAAAAGATGAAATGATTCACAAAAAAATTTCCATTAACTGTCATATACCATGAGTTGTATAATTTCTAATGAAAATGTGTGAATGCCGTTATTTACATTTAATGCGTTGCGATGTTTTTGATAAGATTCTGATGCTAAATCACAGGTACTCGAAACTTCAATCACACATCACAGGTTAGAAACAGGTACTCTAAATTTTCTGGAATTCATTAATTGTTTAAAAATGCCCAAAAATGAATACCTGGTTGTATTGTATACTATTTATTGCAATAAAGTTTTACATAAAATGATAGTTACATCTTTATCTAAAATTGAGCGATTGGCTTGATTTGATATTTGACGATGGTTACGCATGTCCTTGTACCTCGATTTAATTTTAATATAGGAGTGCGAATACATTCCGTCTTGTGTGTCAATGGAAAAAACTAATAGAAATTTCTTCATAAACGATGTCTAATTTTCTTAATGGAACCTTCTTGATTAAGGATACGGAACTTTCTTAATGGAAAAAGGGGTAAGGTTGACAAAGGGGTGCGATTAAAATGTGATTAACCCCTACATTACCAGCAGAATGATTACGTTGCAAAAAAAAGGTGAACGTATATATTAGTGTCTTCTGTCTCTGATGCCGTGGGTAAAAACATTGTAGAAAATCTATTAACATAAAATAATGCTTAAGTATTAAAACTGAATCCAGCAACATTAGCATCCGTAACAGCCGTCAGATATCAAACCAGTCAATCGATCAGTTTTAGTTTTATATTAATTAAACATTTTTCAACAACTTTCTGTAAACTTTGAAGTTTCAGATATATCCTTAAATATCCCTGATTTTAAAATTGTTTTCAGTTCTAAAGTGTTTGCCATTATTTTTATTTATTCGAGGCCTTCATCAGAATAAAAAAACTGTTTTCTCCAGATATCTCCTTTAAACATTTGTTGACGAATTTTCAGTGCTGATGCAGAAAAAGAAATTTTTGAATACTGTAAAACTTTAGCTTATAAAC
Source organism: Araneus ventricosus (assembly GCA_013235015.1). Lineage (NCBI taxonomy): Eukaryota > Metazoa > Arthropoda > Arachnida > Araneae > Araneidae > Araneus > Araneus ventricosus. Next base: position 220,921 of record BGPR01000648.1, on the reverse strand, counting down.
AATATTCTGAAGCATCAGATTTCCTTGCAGATGCTTTCGGCATTTGTAGAAGATTCTTTATATGGCCAGAAATCGATATTCAAGAAACGTGACTTCATATGCTCAGATCAGATTTCAGTCTTGTAGCCGAAGCAATTCTAGTTATTTGTTTATCATTATCTTGAAAAAAGTCTGAAATCATTTCTCGAGCTTTTT
>BGPR01000648.1:185757-220716 GCA_013235015.1 Araneus ventricosus | reverse complement strand
TTTTTCAGTGCTGATGCAGAAAGAGAAATTTTTGAATATTGTAAAACCTTAGCTTATAAACAATACTCTGAAACATCGGATTTCCTTGCAGATGCTTTCGGCATTTGTGGAAGATTCTTTATATGGCCATAAATCGATATTCAAGAAACATGATTTCATATGCTCAGAGCAGATTTCAGACTTGTAGCCGAGGCAATTCTAGTTATTTTTTATCATTATCTTGAAAAACCAAAAAGTTTCATATCATTTCTCGAGCTTTTTAATTCGAAGGCTTGTTAACCTTCCTCTTGCCTGATTTCCATATTGCAAAGGTTTCCGTTTTCGGTGATTCTGTTAGATTATGACAATCTTTTAGTGCGGGGTTAAAGAAATTCTTTCGACGAACTTTAATTAGCAATTACGAAAATCAGAATAGACCAAAGTATAATTACTAAATTTTAAATTTACAAATATGATTAAAACGGGAGATAAAATGAAATAAATAATACCAATGAAAGACACTTGAGATATATGCTAATACAAAGGAAAATGAAGAGCAATGAAATATTTTCCACCGTTTATTTAAACAAAGCAGGTCTTATTCAGAAGGTATGGATGTATATTTTTGTACTTTAAAAAGATTAAACTACATATAATAAAAAATCTCTACATTTCTTGTCGATTGTTCACAAACAATGAAGGATAAATTATTCTGTGGCACGTGAATTCTAAGTTTATAAAAAAATTGCAGGTAATATTCGAAGACAGTTTCTTTCAGTATTTGGAGACACGGCAGTGCATTGACTGAATATTAATAATTTAATGAAATTATAATTATCTGTTAGGAAAAGGGAATTCTCAACATTCTATCAAAACTATAGATGGAAGCAAATGAAAAAGACAATATTATCATTTATTTATAGAATATAATTTTGCACTTAATGCAAAATACCTTCTGGTAATTAAATTTGCATCAATAGATCAAACAATTTAATCATATCAATATCATTGGTTAAATTATAAAAGAAGAAGCATTTTACTGATTATTTTAAATATTGACTTTGAGAGTAATAATAACGGCCGTTTTATAAAAGCACTTTTTTAACCGGCGAGAAGCTCGTCTCACTTGCTCGAGGACGAGAGTCGGGCTTCGCAGGCCCGGGTCTTGTTTTTTCAAAAAAACGCGCAGACAATTACATTTACTTTAGCAGGAAACATTTGTTGCATTAGTGTACAGAATATGAAATATTGATAAAATAATTTTCCGATAAATCTCTTCTGGGGAGGGCATTAAAATGAAGAAGATCGGCGAATGTTTGTACGTCCAAGATATTTATGAAAAGATTGGCTTTACCCTCCAAAATTACCTGAATTCGCCTGGATCTAAGTTTTTATGCATTTCGGTTTCATCGATAAGCATTTCGAAGAATTTTGAACCAATGGTACAACTTTTGCTTCACCAAAATTTTCGAGTAGTTTTATCACTATGTTATTAGAATACAAAAAAAGAAAAAATACAGAAGAATTAAACAATAGCGATCACAATACACCCTTTTGTGCGCCCAACGCAGCAGCCATGAACGAGGTGATTGTATCAACAATATTGTCTTACAATTAACCAAAAAACCACTATAGAATTAAACAAAAAAATCGTGCTCTAATAATTAAAATAATTAAAACACATAAAGAAAAACAATTAGAATATTAAAGAAAAACAATTAAAATGGAAGAAATGGCAGAGACCTCGAATGGCAAACTTTTTCGAATGCCACTCGCCATCGGAGTTCTAATATGGATAAATTTTCTGTCAAGGCCATGACTACACTATGTTGTATGTAAAATTTCTCATATTTTTGCGAGGTTCTTTTCCACTCCATTTATTAATTCCGGCTATCTTACCGTTTCCTAAAATCTTTTTAACTCCTTTTCTTCTAAATAATCGGTGGATTCACAAACATCCGATTCATAGCCTAATTCCTTTTCAGAATTCGACTTACTATCTCTAACTAGTTCAAAATTAACAATTTCTGCATTTTTTTCATTAATAGATTCTTAATTAGTTGATATTTCAGCTAAAATCTTTACCAATCTTTCTATTTAATACTTGTAGTTCGAAGAGCGTTCTATCTGTTCTCTTTAGTAATTCTACACAGATACGCGAGCTCGCGCATCGGGATTCAGAAGCTCGACCGTCTATTTTCTGAGATAACAAGCTAGTGGGAATTTTCGAAATACTTGTGATCAGCAAGTAAATTATCATCTTGAATGCAGCAACTGTGAATTTGGTAGTTTTCCGTGTAGGGGTTAATTTCCTGTAATAAATTATTGCAACCACCGAGCCTCACGGGCCCGATGCGCGTCCTCCCGGGTTAATAGTACTCAAGAATAGAGTATTTTTCTAAATAATAAGTGACTGCTATTTAATCTTAATTATATTTCGTTATTTTAAATATTATGGAATTTTGAAATCTTTTTTATCTCAAATTCACTCCCAGATGTCATTACCAATTAAAATTTAAATAAATTAATCGTTTAACTCTATGGGCCCTAATCCGCCTCAAACCGCCCCATTCGACAGAGACCAGACTCAGGCGGTTCCGGGCGCCTGAGTGAATTTAACGGGAGAAAAGTTGTTCCTTTCTTTGTGTACAATTGATCGCCCAACTTGGGTGTCGCCCTCCTGGAATTTCTGTGAAGAAAGGAACGAGTTTATACTGTTTTCGTGAACGAAAATTTACTTCAGTTTTTGAGGTATTGGAATTCTCACTCTAGCCGGTTTCAGAGAGTTAACTGAAAATATAGATCTGAAAATTTTAATTGCATCGTCATCGCAAGCATGTACACGTAGAAAATTTCATAACTCTGGCATAAAAGGAAGCGAGTGAAATATCGTCACCAAATTTCAGCTTTAGAAACATTAAACTAATAATCTTAAATAAAAGTGTGTGACAAATATAACAGATAAGTTAATCAAAAAAATTTCATTACAGATAAGACGTTTTAAATGGTATTGGTGATGAGGAGTTTTTTTTTTTTTTGCATTCTCTTGAAAAAAATTCCTTGTGCACCAACAAGTACAACACAAGGCTTCAGAAGTAAGTAAAATACTCACAAAAGAGTTAAAAGAAGTTTAAAGGGAAACAATACAACATTCCATAAAATAAAGAATTTCAAAAAATACGAAACAAATTTACAATAATTGGCCACTTCCATACTAGAACATGAATGGTAGTATGCAATGAGGTAAATTATCAAAATAACTGTCATATCAACACAAAAATTAATAATAACGAGAAATATTGTAAAAGATGTACAAAGTGAGGAAAAATTATAAAAATAAAACATTCAAAAATCAGATAAAAATGAATACATAAAATATCACATAAATACATAAAATATCACACATCACATGAAAACACATATATCTCGCGCAAGTAACATAGAAAAAGTGTCTGATCAAAATGCATTTGCATATAAAATTTAATTTCCAAATACATCAATATATTTATTCCATGACATAACACAAATTTAATAAACAAGTAACTTCGTGTTTTATTCTAAATGAAGATAATAGATTTTAAAATCTCAAAATTGTTTTAAATCACACTGCAAAATTCCTTAAATTAAAATAAGCTTCATAAAGTATCCTGAAAATAGAATGTTTATGTTCTTAATCAATTTAGTGTTTCTATCTAAATATATGTGCTTTGGCGCATAAAATGAATACTTTTTTACAGCTGCAAGATGTCGCCTATGGCAAATAACCTCGCATAATTGCTCATCCCAAACTTCCGGATACTTGTTACCGCGAATTATCTTGAATTCTCGAGTAAGTTATAAACGAAGTTTCTGATAGATATACTTTCAATGGGATTGTAATGAACATTTCAGAAAGTAGAATAGCTCATCTAATTCTATTCGTGAGCTACGTTTTAGAGCTTTCGCACATTATCCGAATTCATCTAGTACACGTTTCTCATATATATTGAAAACACTGACGGTTAAGTCATTTGAGAATATGCTAGGTCGTTCCCAAGATAAACTAGGCAATTTATCCGTCTGCGTTCTTCTTCCCCCAGAAAAATTATCTTGAAGTATAGTATCAAAATATTTTAATTTGTTTAAAATATCACATTGCAGTTTTTAAAACTGAAACGGAGCTATGAACTTTGAAAATTGCATAGATTATTTTTCCAACATAATTAAAATGACATCGAAAATTCCTAAATTTATATACACTGCTTAAAGCTTTAAAAAGACCTACCTATCAAACACTATATAAAAATAGCATAATTAGACAATGTTTGTGAAACAATCTGTAATTGAAATTTTCATACAAAGTGACGCATTTAATTGGTACCTTACAAAGTGTTAAGTCATGATTAATTCATTGATTAATCAGTTTAACATCTCAACTGAATCTCCCCAATTCCCAGACGAACCTCGTAAATTGCAATGTGGACAGTTTATAAGGAATGACATATTAGTCGGCAGACCACACTCAAAATTTCCATTTATTAATTTTTTCATTTGATCAGTTGGCCCAGATGACTGATTTTATTTTGCTTTTTCCTCACAGAGGTATTAGTTAATTCATTTAAATTATTTATACCTAGCCTAAGTGTTCGTTTCGACATTATAGGCGAGAATTTTAGTATAATCTTCAGCTACGTTTAATAAACTGGAATGATGGGAGAGTAACCCAAATTTGGACTACTACCTATATTGGACCACCATCATAACTTCATTTCTATTAAATGTTTGGGCCTAAAATATGCAAATTATTTTGTAGCGTTTTAAATGCGTAATATAAAATAATTTTTAAAAGAAAGCACTACGTGGTTACATTTGGAGAACAAGTGTTTTGTTCAATTTATTACTTTAAATCAATTAATTCTTTTATAAAAAGGGACAAAACATCCTTTATTATTATTCTATCGTTTCTTTATATTATACTCGGCTATCGTTCTGGAAACCCTGGATTGTGAATTTGATCATCGAACTGGGTTTGGCATTGAACTTTGCTCGTCCAATTTGGCCAACATCTTCCAGTCGTCAAAGGTTACTTGGCATCTACACATGCAGAACCAATATATGGATATTTGAACCACGGCGACAGAGTCAATGTTCGATAGACCCATACAGAGAAAGTCTTCTGTAGAGTCCGGTCTCAAACATAAGATCCTCCTGTCCGGAAGCCGAGAATCTGGAACTAGGCCTTTCATAAATGCTTAATTGTAGCAATACGAAAATGATGCATGTCAATGAATACTTGGATGCAACAACCATAACTGTTGTATCCGGCGTTGCTTTTGATGAAAATATTTTCCTATCTTCTATTAATGAAATATAAATAATTAATTAGTTGTCAAGAAATCCTCCTTATACTTGTGTTGTTACTAATCTCCAATGGAGTCTAACGGAGTCAGACCAGATCAAGGAATCCATTGACTGTGATGAAATCAATGACTAATAGGGGAGAAGAATAAATGGTACTTACGTATTAACGCCACCGAGACTACAGATTTGACGGTTTTTAAGTGACGCCAAATTTGGCGGTTTAATACTTACGTATTAACGCCAATTTGGCGGTTTTTGTACTTACGTATTAACGCCAATTTGGCGGTTTTTGTAAACAAGATTGCTCTTTATTGGCCCATTACCGCCAATCTGTAGCCTCGGTGGCGTTAATACGTAAGTACCGAATAAATTTTTCCTAGTCAAGTCCTAGACAGTCCAAAATGTGTTTAGGTGATGCTTGATGTTGCTGGCATTTAAGACAGAGAGAGTAGATCTTGTTGCCCTCAGAATATGTATGGCATTTCAGGTGGCCGCTGGCAAGTCGTTCAAGACAGGTACTGGATTGCCTGTCGCATGGAAGGGATAGGGAAAGTCCTGGCTTTCTTCCTTTGTACCAGTGGTGAGAGGGAGGCACCAGCCACTTCGCTTTGTTTTGGACTTTTTTCCGCGAAAATAGTTCTAGGAAAGTAATCTGTGAAGAGGAGAGGATGGGATGTCCTTATACTTTATGAGGCGAATTTGAAGTACTTATAACACAGAAAAAAACTGCAGCTAGTACATCTTTAGTCATATGTTGACGGCTACATGGAGTAAACGTAAAATACGATAATTAAAAAAACACGCAGTAAATGAATGCATTTTTTAAAAATATATATAATATTTACATTGTAAAAACACTTTTTTATACAATATTTTAAAACACAAAATGTTCTTATCGTCTAAAACTTTCTTAAAAATTTGAATGTGAATATCAGTTGTAAAAAAATTGTATCTCGTAGCATCTCAAAGAATTATAAAATTTACTAACCGATTTACAAAGACCACCGAAAGTAATTTTTTTCCATAAGCCATTAATAATGTTTAAATAAGGACAAATTATTTTATAAAGCATATAGAGTGGCAACTCGTAGGCAAAGAGATAAAAAAGAAATTACATGAGTCAAAATATTTGTAATAATTTCATTCAATAGGAAGACATCTCTAAATATAAAATAATCTTTTTAATATGTGGGAACATAGATTTAAGTAATATATTAATTTAATTGTCACGAAACCTTAACTAAAACAGTATATATATATATATATATATATATATATATATCAAAACCAACATATACACACAAAATAAAAACTCAAAAACAGTAAAAAGGACAAAATGGCTAAATAGGCAAAAACCAGAAAAAACCAAAAAAAATGAAAAATATCATAGCGAGCCGCTCGTCAGGAAGAGAAGCTCGCTCATGATATTAATTTGTGCTTTTTTCTGCTGACGACAAACGAAATCCGTTAAAAATTGCCGTCATCCCTTCTAAAAGCACAAAACAAACGAAAATGGAAGATTTCTTGAATAAAAAATATAAATACATTTAAGAAGATTTAAAAAGAATCAAATACAAAAATCCGAATACAAATACAAAAAATCCGAATACAAAAATACCTAGAATAAAAAACAGCCGTAACATAAAAAATAATAAAATAAAGCGAAATATGCTTACCATGGCCAGGGAAACGCTACCGCGACCACGAGGAAAATGAACGCCAAACCAGTTATCGCCGTTGCCAAACAGAGGAAAGAGAAAGAAAAGGAGAAAGAGGCTTTGTCAGTAGCTCCGTAATCACTGCTTGAGATATCGTCGCACAAAGTTCTCGGGAATACCATTATTTAAAAGTTGATCATACAAAAGCTTTAATTGTCTAGATTTTGAAATTTCGTTCGAACAAATAGATCTAATGCGAGAAAATTGAGAGATAATAGTGTTTCTATAAATCTTAATAGAAATATTAGAAGACCAATATGAAAGTCGGTTGACACAAAAATTAAAATCCATTTTTTTGTCAAAGATATCGATACAAAAGTTATTATCAATAAGTTTAATATCCAGATCTAAGAAATCCGCTTCAAACTGATTACAGTTTGTTTGTTTAAGAAGCAAGGCTGAAGGATAAATATTTTGCCACGTAATATTAAATGATCCATGATTAAAAACAATAAGATCATCTACGAATCATTTTTGGTTTTTTCTATTGTTGTTTTTCTTATATATATATATATTATATATATATATATATTACAGTTATCAGAACATGATTATTAAAAAGGCTCCGCATGCTTCAAGTGCCCAATGATTTAATATTAATAAACTTACAATGAACGAATATCTTGTTCAGTTTCAAAAAGTCTATTTTCGACTAATCTATTTTTGAAATAACATGGAATAATTTTTGCTTGAAACAAATAAATCTGATTATTTTTATTTAAATTAGAACTAAGAAATGTAGCTTTAGATTTACTTTATACAAGTTTTGTCACCAACATCATTCTGAGTGTTAGCATTTTGTATATTATCAAGACAAAGCCGTACTTGAATCGACATTTTTTCAATTTCAAACAATTTCTTTCCTAAAACCAATATAATTCGCTTTCACGTTTCTAAAACAGTGACATACCAAAATGCATATTCAAAATGATGGAAAGCAATAAATCCTATAGAAGTCAAATGCAAATATTTTTCAAGACAATCGCAGGTTGTTTTCTCTTCCTTATACATAACTGCTATATGATCAGACCAAGCAAACGGCGCGGCATCTTATCGGAGTTGGAAAGATTTTATTTCATTAAACTATGTTGGTATTTTTACGTTGCCAATATTTTCTGAAATTCTTAATATATTTATCTGCAGGTTACGAATATGAATTAAGCTACATGATGTCACATTTCCATGAAAAACATAATGTCCGAGTCATGTAACGTCTAACTGCTCGTCACCATACGTGGACCACTTCAAATTTTATTTTCTTACTGCTTATTTAAAATGCGCTGTTGACTCACATCAAAATGCTGCGGGTCATTTTGCTGTGTCATCTAACGCGTAACTGCTCGTTATCATACATGGAGTTACCACTTCAAATTTTATTTTCTTACTGCTTATTTAAAATGCGCTGTTGACTCACATCAAAATGCTGCGGATCATTTTGCTGTGTCATCTAACGCGTCACTGCTCGTTATCATAATGGAGTTACCAATTCAAATTTTATTTTCTTACTGCTTATTTAAAATGCGCTGTTGACTCATATCAAAATGCTGCGGGTCATTTTGCTGTGTCATCTAACACGTCACTGCTCGTTATCATACATGGAGTTACCACTTCAAATTTTATTTTCTTACTGCTTATTTAAAATGCGATGTTGATTATGACATTAAAATGCTGCTGTGCATTTTACTTCTTTAGTGTGAGAACGTCTCTCAGCATGTTAGCTGAGGATGAAGCATCCTGATAAAAATGTAAGAATAGCAATAATTATCTTTCAGCATATCGGATATATTAATTAATATCCTATTGGGCTTTGGTGATATATTTGACAAATATATCTGAATAGTAGAAAAATGAAGTAAAAGTTCGTTTCAGAATTCATGCGATCAAAAATTCATTGCGAAGAATAGAAAAAAATATATAGAATCTTCACTACTTACCTTTCAACGATGAAAGAAAACAGCACTATTAAATATATGTAGTAGCAATGAAAACTGTTTGTATTTCAGTGAAGTATTGAAAAGTATTGTTGCTGATTCGACATAAAAAGCAAGAATATTTGTCTCATCAGTAACAATACTTTTCAATGATGCACTGAAAAAATTATCAAAAATCAGAACGACTAAACTTTGGCACTGCAGTCGATTTTTTTAGCAGTTGTTTCAGTTCTTAGTAATTTTTTTCTCCTTTAGTTTTGTTTATTTACACCTGTATGTAACCTTTCTAAGGCCATGAGAATATACAGGGTGAATATAATTAAAGTTGCACTTTTAAAAGGCTGTAAAAAAAGAACCACTGTCAGAATGACCTGATATTTCATCTGAGTATACGCGAAACAATGGAATTTGTTTTGCGAAAGAAAAAAAATAGTTCAAAAGTAGACAGATAGATGGCGTTGTACTCGTGATAAGATACTATAAACGATTGCTTTAAAAGATATGCTAATTTTAAGATGCTAATCAAAAGACGCGATATATTGCTGTGGCACTCTTTGTTCAAAGCCCGTTCACCACGACAACGTGGTGCCACAGCGGATAGGAAAAAATCGGTTTTTAATTGTCCCTAAGCCAAAAACCGCGGAAGAAGCAAAAGTCAAATCGGTTTTCAATTGTTCCTAGGCCAAAAACCGTAGAAAAAGCAAAAAACTGATGAAACCATCAAGGAAAGGAATTCGGCTTCGACTTGCTTAAGAAATGTTCAATATGCTGTCCACCGTTTTCTCCTATGAGCTGAAAGCGCAAAACAGCATGTTCCACAACAGATCGGAGTGTTTCAATGGTGATATTGTGAATGTGTTGAGCAATGCTGTTTCTCAACTCAGATAAGTTCGCAAGCGGACAGCCCTACACAACATCTTCTAGGTAATCCCACAGCCAGAACTCGCAAGAAGTCAGGTGATCGTGGCGGCCAAGCTGTTGGGAAATGGCGACTGATAATTTTGTCATTTCCAAAATGCAGATTAAACAGCTGCTTCACTGGTATTGCAATGTGCTGAAGAGTGCCATTTTGCATGAAAATTTTGCTATCCACACATCCGCGCTGTTGCAGTTCTGCAATGAGCTGATTTCGTAAAAAAATAAATTCATAACGAGTCCCATTGACTGTACCGGTTTTACATGACTCAATGACCAATCTCCTCGAAAATAAAGGGCCAACGATCCACACAGTGACCTTCTGAGAATGAAGAGGCAATGGTTGCATTTGGAACGGATTCTCTCTTGCAATTTTGGAGTATTGACAGAACCTCGGAGATGGAAATGGGCTTCGTCTGTCCACAAAATGTTCAATCGTCACGCATTGTCCACTGTCATTCGAGTAAGAAATTGCAGAGCGAATGCTTCTCGTTTTGGCAGGTCAGCAGGAACCAACTTCTGAATATGAGTAATTTTGAATGGCAGGATGTTTCGTAAAATTTTACGAGCCGTGCTGAGAGGCATGTCTAAAGTTCGGGAAATCCCTCCTGCACTGCACGTTCCGAAAGCCCTGCTTGACTCTTCCTGCAATGCTGTAGCCACATCCTCCACTGACGTCGAAGCAATTGCCGTCCTCCCTCTGTCACATTTTACGTCAAATGAACCCGACTCTTCGAATTTATCAATCATCTTCTTCAGACCGAATGTAGTCATTGGAGCAGAGCCGCTTCTTAAACCCTTTAATGTATGGAATTTCTTCAATGCAATTGCCGCACAATCACCGTTCTTGTAAAAAACCTTCACAAGCAGAGCCCGATCATTCAATGATAGAGTCACAACAGGAACTGCATGTTCTCCGCCTTTTTATCACAAGTGCAATGTGCCGTGCGCATGTCAAGTCTTTTAATTAGCATCTTAAAATTAGTATATATTTTAAAGCAATCGTTTTTCAGCACCTTATCACGAGTACAGCACCATCTATCGGTCAACTTTTGAACTTTTTTTTTTTCTTTCGCAAAACAAATTCCCGTGGCTTGACGTATGCTTAGATTAAATATCAAGGCCATTCTGACCAGTGGTTCTTTTTCTACAGCCTTTTGAAAGTACAACTTTAATTATAATCATCTGTACTTTCCACCGAACTCATAAATTTTTGAATACATTTTTTAAGGTTCGAATTTAGAAACAAAAACCTGGATGTCCAAATTTCTTATATGAAACCATAACGAAGAGTCTTGACTTCGTAATTAATTATATTTAATAAAATGAATTTTGAAAACATAATGTCATTTAATAAGCTAAATGAATTTCTTTTCTTAAATTAATCACAATACCAAAGTTATTTTATTATACTACTAGAAAAAAATGGCCTTATAATGGGTTAAAAATATTTTAAATGCAAGAAAACAATATTGTATGCTGATTTCGTTAATCATCTTGAAGAAGAAAACAAATGTAACGGCAAAAAAATGGCAATGCTTGATTACCTCCCTGTGTTTGGCTTGTTCAGTTACAAGTAGAATCATATGGATGTTTAAAGTGGTTTAGAATTTTTTAAATTTTTTATTCAAGACAATCTAATATATATATATATTGTGAGGTCCACTAGGGTGACTGAAAAGTATAGGAAAAAAAAATTTTGAAATTATTTTTGGCATGGGGCGGGAAAGTTGTGTCTTAAGTATATTAGTTTATATTATTTCTTTATTGAAATTCATTTATATCTTCCGGTGCCCCAAGCGCCTCAAAAATAGTTAAAAATTGAATTTTTTATGAAAATTTACATTTTTTTTGTTTTGTTTTAAAATTATTTTTGGCATGGGGTGGGAAAGTTGTGTTTTGTCTATATTAGTTTACATATAATTTTTTATTGACATCCATTCACATCTTCTAGTGCCACAAGTGCCCTAAAAATAATTAAAAATGACATTTACTTTTTATAGTTTATAAAAAAAATATTTTCAAAATTTCCTTTAGCGCCGGGGAAGAAAGTTTTGTTTTGGGTATATTAGTTTACGTTTTTTTTTTATTATTATTAAAATTCATTCATATATTCTGGTGGCCCAAACGCCCCCCACAAAGTTAAAAATTGACATTTTTACAAATATCTATTAAAAATTGTGAATTAACGAAAAATATTTGAAAAATTGGCAGACTATTCAAGTATTAAAGTACAAACTTATAAAAAATTATAATTTTATAATAATACATGAAGTATAAATTTAATAGTCAAAGCAATAAATCACAAAAATTAAAAAGTGAACTTACATCATGGATTTTTTAATTCTATTAGTTTTAAGATTTACATATTTCTAAAGGAAGTAATCCTTTTTGGTATTATAATGCTTGATAAGACTTCTTGATTGTATCCTATTCAATATGAAGCAGTGTCTCTTTTGTCCATAAACACTTTCCGACGCTTCAGACACTAAGCGAAAACATCTTTCTATAGCTGAGTATGGCATGGATATTTTCACTATTCCTCCGTTTTTCTAACTTTTACCATGGCCTCAATTTCCTTAAATGACATTCATCAAAAGAGGTGGTGTTGCCAGTTAATAAGTGCAAAATAATCCTTTGCTTTAAAGTCTGTTTTTGGTACTTCAAAACTTATTATTCTGATGATCCTCTGTTTTCATTCCTAGCACAAATTAGTTTTCGTGGTGCTAAAGACCTTATATTCTCTCTATTATCTGTGAGCACTGACAATAGCAAATTTTCAGGATGACAAAAGAAGCTATTTTGTTGAATAAAAGTGTCTGCTGTATTTCTTAAATTAAGTTTCAGGTATCTAGAAAATGAGACAAGTCTCCAAATATGCCGCGCTCCTTCTGTTATGGAGTGCTTTGTTTTGACATGGAACCACACAGTTTGCATATATCTTCATAATATATGTTGTAAGTATAATAAGATTGTCAGATGGTTTTTTTGTGACCACATACAACCTTAAAATTCTACATGCAATTGTTAACCACCTTGAGTATGGAACTGGACCAGGCTTTCTTGATGCCATGTCAGAATAACATTCACCTTGCGATATCGCTAAGCAAATATAATATAGATATTGCTGATCACTGCTAAGAACCATTCTATTTATATTATCTGACATGTTATCCACACTTATTGAAGAAAAAGGAGCTACAGGTTGCTCCTCGCAGGTTTTGATTGCTTTACCAATTGGTCGACAAAATTGTTAAGATCAGTTGTTGCACCATCCAAAGGATTTAGTAGATGACGAAGAGGTAACTCATTTGTTTGAAGCAAACAAATGCACCATTGTAATGATCTATTGAGGCCAGTTCCATCAAGCGAGTAATACCTCCCTTGTGCCCAGTATTAACATTTGCTCCATCGCATCCAATTACTGTTAGCACATTTAATTGCATATTATTTGATATAAAAAATTGAGTATTGCTTCTTTCATGGCTTTAGCTCCTCCTGTTGCAGCAGTAAAATGTCCGATATACACAGAGTTAGGTTCGTTTACAAGAGTATAATGCTCCTCCTTCGTGGTCTTTGGGTAGTACTTTGTGTCCTTCTTAATTAGCACTTTTGTGTTGTCTTTTCTCCCATCGAAATATAATCCGATTAAATCAGACCAAGACACTGTTAACTTAGTAGACTCTGCAACTGCATTTTAAAGCCTTTTACGCTGTCTACGAATTTTATTTCGATCTACCACATGCGAAGTCTCTCCTTTGTATACAATTCCAATGTCTTGTAAAACAGAACTGGCAAATGAAGCATCTGCTCTATCTGAAATTCCGTATCGATCACATTCCCTTGCTAAGGTAGGGAAATCTAAACGATTTTATGATTGATATTCCAGGGTAATTAAATCTGTATACGAGGACGAAGACATAGTGTTGAGTTGAAGTATCTCCGTTGATTGAGCAAGAGCAGCATCAGCGTCAGTTTTAACCATTTTACGTTGTTCCTTCTGTCTTCGATCTGTTTTCTTTTTCCCTTTTCTCTTTTTTTAGTCGCAATTAAGTCCACTCCTCCAATAACCATTTTCCTTTCTAATGTTTGATCTTTCATAAACAATCGCTCAGCAAGTGCAATTTTCCTGTCTTTTTATCATTTACATGTATCGAAATTTGTACTCTTACAGAATGTGATATCGAACAAACACGATATTTTTTCATTACGATGATTTTTCAATTTTTGTTAATATTTTTATCATTCTTTTGGCCTCTCCTCTACGTTTCTCCCTGTAAAATCATTCTTTAACATATTTTTAATTTTTAATTCGAAATTTGCATAAAAATCGTTTTTTTGCTAATAATTAAGTGTCTTGGGGCACCGGAAGATATTAAACAAAGTTGAAAAAATTTTGTATGTATGCTAGTACACTTAAAAGACAGCTTTTGTACCCTATGTCGATTATTTTATCCACACTTTTAATTTTCGATCCACCCTAGTGTCCACACTTATCGTCGTCCAATAGCTAATTTCTAAACCGTTAGAGATAGACATATAGTTCCAATTGGAAAGATGCTTTAATTGAAGGGGAAAATTATAATATATGTTTTTTGAGTGATATGAATATTCGTGAAAAAGTTAAGAAATCTAACTTTTTATACAGTCACCCGGTCCTATCAATCATATCTAGTAAAATGCTTTTGATACTCTAATATTTTAAACAAAAAAGTTTCACTATTTTGAGACTAAAATTGACCAAGTTACAGAGTTTTGAATATCCCTGACTTCGACCACTTTACATCATTTCAATAGCCGTCTTGAAGACGATTCACTAATCAATGCGCAGCAGTTGCTCGAAGAGGCCTCTGATTGGTTAAAAATCATGAATTTCAAAGCTCCATAACTCGCTCAGTTTTAGTCGCTGAAAAGTGGGACTCTTTTTGCTTAAAATCTTAGATTGTCAAGAATATTTTACTAAACATAACTTATAGAACCGGGGAACCGTATAAAAAGTTAGAATTCGTAACTTTCTCAGAAATATATTTATTGACTCAATAAACATATATTATAATTCTTCCCTTCATTTAAATAATTTTTCTAATTGGAATTTAGAAATTAGCTATTGGAAACGATAAGTGTGGAAACTCTGTATATCAATAATATAATATATATATAATAATATTATATCTATAATTTGCAATTGCTCTAGGAAATGCTATCTCAAAGATAGACTAATTGTATGATATCATATTGAATCATTAAAATGAATAGTAACACAGATTCCAAAATGTTTTAAAACATCCTGCTTTACAGTTTTGAAATAATATTGAACTGCTGTGTTATTTTAAGATAGATCTTAATTGGAATGAACGAGCGATTTTGTTGCAAAGGATCTCCTAATTAATTATTTTTATTTCAATCTTTGAATGAACCATTTGTATTTGGTTAGAAATATAGAGTTTGTAAACTATTACATGTTTTCCACTACCAATGTTTACTTCACTAAAATGCTATTTGAAGCCAACTAATAGAATCTCTCTTCAATTAATCCCATCAACTTCCTCCTGTTTAAATTTGATTCTAGTGTATAATTAACTTCATAAGAGTAACAAGAATTTCAGATCAAACATTTAGAAGAACTTTAGAGCATTTTAAAATCAGAATTATGAATTATGGTCTTATTAAGACTAGATTTAAAATGAAAAGCATTTCTTTAGGAAAAAAGATTGTCGGGCAATTTTATACGCTTAAAAAACACAAAGAAATGTTTCTTCAAAATCAATTAACAGTTGAAAAAAATCGTTAAAAATAATGGATAAAAAAGTCTATGACAATCAACTTTCACTTTTTTAAAACCGTTTCGACAATGATATTCTTTTTTTTTTTACAATGAAAGGCGCTTTTTATTATAGTTAGAAGTTTATCATGTTTTTCTTTGGGTGATATCAGCATAAGTATCTATGTATTTTATTTATCCTCCTATATAATTAGTCCATTCAAAATGCAAATAAAGCTTTTTTATGTGCTTCGTTTTTTAAAACTTTTTACAAGAAAGATTTCATGTTAGCAGAAATAATTTATAAAAATAAGTTTAAATATTTCAAGTGATATATGTTCATGTATAGGGGACATTCATTCATAGATTTTACTTGATTTCATTCTGCTGCAGGAAAAAAATAAATTTTTATTCCTTGAGAGACTAATATTTTTTCGGAGTTAGATTTTCTTTCTGCTACAAATGAGCATCTGAAGCAATAGTGATGTCAAAAATAAAATAAATAAAAAAAATTAAGGTATAAGCTTTTATTCATGCGAAAAATGAAGCAAATGTTGAAAATAATTTTTCTGATTGCAATAAAATGCATGGTTCGAATAAAAGCTTTTGCGCCTTATATAGCACTTTATATTTTGTGTATATTTTCTTAAACAAATGGAATATTCATTGAAGGTAAAGGCGCCCACGCTTTTATTCGAATCTTGCATTTTATTGCAATCAGAAAAATTATTTTCAACTTTTGCTTTCATTTTTTCGTATGAATAAAAGCTTATATCTTATTTTTTAAATTTATTTTCTACTTTTCAGTGACAGCTGACACGAATACACACGACATGTTAGGCATAGTACAACAAATTCAATTACCTAATTCTCCATTATAAAACACATATCAAATATTTGTTACGAATATTACATAAAACGAATTTGAAAAAAGTGCGACACAGACCGAGAGACGAAACAAGACTCACCTTCCCGATCTGACCTCTGACCCTGAAGCCGCTCCGAAATGGGGATGCTCAATATTTGCTTCATTTTTTCGATGAATAAAAGCGTATACCTTAATTTTTTTTATTTATTTTATTTTCTACTTTTTAGTGGCGGCTGACGCGAATACACATGACATGTTAGGCATAGTAAACCAAACTCAATTATTGAATTCTGCAATATAAAACACATATTAAAATTATTATATACATATGAACAATTACATTTTAAAACGATTTTATGACATTAACTTCCTGAAATATAAATCCGCAATATATCACGTGATAACTTACAATTATTATCAACAGTGTAATAGGAAAAAAGAGAATCGATCTACACAACTTTCTCTTTTTGCTTTGAGTGCGAAACGTTTGGAGCACACGAAGTTTAAAAAAAATCTGGTTGTTGGCGAATTCTAATAGAAAGTAAACCCAAGGCGCTTAGAAACACGAGCTACTACGTCATTCATCGGCGCAGCACCGGAAGTATGGCGTATTCTCTGTTAGCTTTGTGGTGTTGTTACAACCCTATGTAGCGTGAGGTTACCACCTTCTAAACTTTATCGCCCAAATATAGGGCTAAAATTTTAATATCATTTTTTTAGGTTTAAAATAGGTATAGATTGCAAATTTTGTTGCATAATATTGTATTGTCACCGGAAACGAAACACTGTGCTAAATTTCAAAGCTGTAGCTAGATTGGAAGAGGGTAAGAAATCGATCTGAAGATTTGAGGACGCAACAGTCAAGTTGAATAAAAGCTTATAAAAATGCACTGTAATAGCAGAAAATATAGGGAAAATAATGTCGCTCTTTAATTATACTGATTTGTTCATTTTTTCATATGAAAAATGATGGATTAAAAACAAGTTTCGAAAATCATTTAACCTTATTTAGACACCCTATCTTAAATTTCTCCATATCTTGATTAATTTCGATTGAGTAGCCTAATTGGAATATGGTAAGTTCAAAAAAGTTTCTAGATACCGATATGTAATTCCTCTATTAAGAAAAGTTCTATATAAGGGACATTATTTTCATATTAAAACGTCTGAATTTCGTTCATTTTAGAAAGTAAGGCTTCAATATTCCGAAATGTCTTAGTTCCCAATATAAGATGAAAGTTGGAAGATTTCGAACATTCATTCACTAATGGCTAATGACTAATGGCCACCCATTATGTATCCAAAAATTTCTCATTCATGCTTATTTTGTTTATTTTCAGACATAAAATATTTTATCAACAAACTTAAATTTAAAAATAATCGAGTTATGTTACATACTTACAGGGTGAGCTATATGAAAAAAAAAACCTTGATAACTTTTGAACCTTTGGCGAGATTCAGTTAAAACTTGGCGGTTGAATGTAGGGCATGTTGAGATTTGTTCTGAGCATGCGCACTCTTATTGTTGTTAATTTGTCGTTGAAACTGTCGAAATACAGCGTTTCTGAGCGAATATCGATCGTCATTCGGGCAATAGCAGCCCTATTGCGGTTGAAAGGAAATTTGCGACCGAGTACAAGCTGAAGACAACCTGTCCAAGTGTTATAACAATCAAAAATGTGATTGAAAAGTTCGAGAGAAATGGTAGTATCGATGTCTCGATACTTCAGCGATTTTTACAGAATTTTGCTCCTCGTCTGCGCCACGTCATAGCCACTGATGGCAAGCATATAGAACATGTCATAAACTAAAACCGAATATCTGTAGTTACTTTTAAAATTTGAATGAAAGCTTTGAACTCAGTAGTTTTTTAAAATTTTATTTTCTTATTTCATATAGCTCAATATTTGTCATCCTGCACGTAGTGAATTTTCGGTAATTTTAGGATAAATTAATTGTTGCCAAAACTCGTTTGAGACTCCCTAACTATCATGACATCAAACTAGAGACAGAAATATTATACTTAAATAACCATCACCATGCTTAAAGGACTATAGATTCGCTATTTTTCACTGAAATGATGCGTGTACTGGATAAAAGAGGAAACTTTGTTAATGACAAAATGAAAAACCCTCTTAATTCCCTATATGGAGGGTAAAAATATCAAAATATTTAAAACTATTTACCGTTGTTCGACAAGTTGCAATCTATACATAATAATATATTGTAAATAGTCACAAACTGAAGATATACATCTATATCTACAAATAATAAAGGATGAAGGAGCTAGACCACTAGACTTAAAGCTAAGAAATTTGACACTAGCATATTTCGAAGGGTGGGATTGTACAGCTCGGATGTATTTTTTCAAATTTTAATTAATCGAAGTTAAGCGAAATGTTGGTGTTTATCCTTTATAACATCAAGAAATAATATAGCACAAAATGGATTTTTGTACCATCTGAAAATTCTAAAATATATCATTTCTATGATTCCAATTTAGTTGCATCAAACCATTTTCTATAACTATAATTAATATTTAAAATATTTTTAGGTATATTTCACAACAATATTTTCATTGACGTTATAAGATTCAAATCAAACGTATTTATAGTGTTTAAGAGGAGTTGGATCCCTCATTCCGAAAATGTTAAATTGGCCTTTTCGATGCACCTTTCCTCAAATACTGTTACAGATTCATGTTTGAAAATTTTTGTACAAGTAAAGTACATATTTATCATTTTATTGAAATTTTTTAAAAAAAGAATGTCAAAAATTTATTTTTCACAAATATTTTTGTGTCAATACAAAAAATGTTAAATTGGCCACTTCCATGTACCTTTCCTCAAAATCTGTTATAGATACACATTTCAAATTTTTACACAAGTAAAGTAAACCTTTCTAATTATACTGAAATGAGATTTTGGTTATTTTTTTAATTTTATAAATTTACAAAATATTTGATTAGACATAGTGAAATTTCACTCTATTTTGACACAAAAGAAATTGTAAAAAAAAAATTGAGTTTTTTTTGAAAAGGGATCATTTTAATATATTGAGGAAGGTGTACTTTACTTGCATGAAAAGTTTCAAACATGAATCTAGAACAGATTTTGAAAAAAGGTACATCAAAATGGCCAATTTCACATTTTTTTTTTACACAAAAAAAATTTGCAAAAAATTAATTTTTTAAAAAAGCATTTCAGTATAATGAGAAAGATGTACTTTACTTGCATATAAATTTTCAAGCATGAATCTATAACAGATTATGAGAAAAGGTACATTGAAGTGGTCAATTTAACATTTTAGGACTTAGAGTTTGAACCCCCCCCCCCCTTAAGGGCATTTATTATATAGTATAGTATTACTCAAACATATTAAGTATTTGTTGTAGAAAAGAAGCGCAAGTAATTCTAAACAATAAATGGAAAACATAAAGAATTCAAAATTATGAAGCCTAATGTAACAGAAATTTGTTCAGACAATATATAATGTTCATTAAGTATATATCATCAAAATTGTTTTCCACGCTCTGATAAAAAAAATTGTAACATAACAAAACCGCAAGAAATGTTCTACAATACCAAATGCAGCAATGAATCAGGCGAGTTAAGTAAAGGTATCTTTACTAGATTTTTAATACTATTTTTAAAAACGTTTTTCCTTAAAATGCCATATAAACTAGTTATTCTTTGGAAAAATTTTTGTCGTGCCTATAATGACTGATTATATTTTGCGTATCTGCCGGTGTACTAGTTTATGTGTCTGTTTATATCGTGTTTCATGTGTTGGGTATTTGTTCTTGCACACGTGTTGACTTAATTTATTTGTATTGTGTTTACATGGCATTTTTCTGATAGCTGCTACAACAAAGCAAAAATAGTTTATCTCACCATATACATATAACAAGTGGATGGCAGAAAAATTTTCCCAATATCTCCCCAAAGGCTGGATGGATTTTCGTTGAACTTCTTCATTTTTTTAAATTTTAATATTCGAACAGTAATATTGAACATTATGAAAGCTGAATATCCTGTATACCCATATATACTTATAAATTAAATGGATTATTTAAATTACATTTCGATGATAACAATTCAAAGATTTAAGTTTAAAAAATATCAAGTTTTGCAATAACCCTCATCATTTAGCTTCTCTTGGAATGCAACCGAAATTCCTCTTACTGCAATGCCTGAATCTAAATAGTATTTAAGCGGAATTTTTATATAAGCTACCCTATGTATCTGGCATCCAAATTATAAAAGAAAAAATTATGCTACGTTTCATACATGCGCAGTAAAAATTATTTACTACAAGTACTCGTATTTCGTCTAATATTCCAAATATTTACATTAAATTTTAATACAATGCTATGCTAAGATATTGCCACATGTTCTGTAAGTTTCATATAATTTGGTTGAAGACTCAGCATATTATAAGCAAAGCGCATGCTGGAAAATTTGGGAATTTTTAAGAAAGCCATTATTTCTTCCCGAATAATCAATTTTACGAAATTGCATATAAATATTTCGCACGTGAAACAAAACCAATATCGAAAGTTTCAAATCATTATCAGCTTTCTATGAAGCGGGGTGAGCCTAAATAATGCTTTTCTCCATCGATTTCTGTCGGTTACCTAAATGTCCTCGTGAGCGAATCTTCACTGTAAAATGTGAATTCAAGCTTCTTCTTTACATGGTCGAAGTTTAAAGAAAATCCTTCAACCTTTCGGGATATATTCGAGAAAATGGGAAAATCCTTAAATGTTGACATTTTTTGGCCTCCTCGTGTATATAATCTTAGATACATACCACCGTTAGATGATAAACAGCTTCTTATATCGTTTATTGTTTTTTATGAATCCTATCTAGCTTAAATGAACAAGAAGTTCCTAAGAGTAGAAGCTTATTTAAAAAAACACAAAACGAATTTATTCATGTTGTGATTTATTGATAATTTTGTCAGGTCTTACACAATCAGTGAATTTTTCTTTGGGAATGATTTGAATCAATTTATTTAATTCTTACAAAGAACTAAGGGTTTTATTTATATCCATTTCATCGCTTGCGCGTTGATAATAATGCTTTTCATTAGCCATAATAGGCCTATGTAATACATTTTTGCTTATATTAAGCAGTCCATCTCTATTATATAATTTAGATAGTTATTAACAAGAAAAAAAGGTCTATACTATAAATGATAAAACATTATGAATGGTCATTCATGGATATTATTTCCGCAAAGCAGTCATAACAAATTTTCCTCCAGTTATATTATTGTTCTTCTGATTTTCCGCAACATAAGGCCTATTCCGGAATAATACAATAAATGTATGTCCTTTTCTTATGTTCTTATCTGCTTTATTGTCAAACATTATGGGTTATGGATTTCTCATTAAATAAGTGCATTAGAACAGCCCTTAAAGTGACAAAAGAGGTTAAGGCATGGCATGGCTAAAGAATCTGTGTCGGGGGTTTATTGTTATTGTTTGAATTCTGCTGCTGTGCTCTTTTCATTAAGTAAGTGCATTAGAACCCCCCTAGAGAGACATAAGAGGTGAAAGCATGGCATGGCTAAAGAATCTGAGTAGCAAGTTCAATGTTATTGTTTGAATTCTGCTGCTGTGCTCTTCTCATGAAGTAAGCGCATTAGATCAGCCCTTAAAGGGACGTAAGAGGGTACCCAGATAGCACGTAAGTTTGCAGCAAGTTTGATTTTGACTTGATATTTCCTTGTCACGTCAAAATTTGACGAGTCAAACTTGAAACGAACTTGTAGCAAGTTCGCTGTGACAACTAGCGCCACCCTCGCTTGCAAATCAAATTTGCTGCAAGTATGCAAAGCAAGCTTCCTGCAAAGACAGCACAAAGAGATAATTATCTTTGTCTCTGTTTTAAAAAAAAAATCCGATTTTTAATAGCATCTCCTAGACCGTCCTTCTTATTAATTCAATAAATCAATGATAATTTGTAAAAAAAAATAACTTTTTTATAAAAAAAAATTTTTGAAACATTTTCCATCATTTTACTAAATATATCACTCGCACTTTAAAGAAAACTATATCGCCTTTTAATTAATGTTGAAATTTTAACGTTTATAAACAAAATTAAATCTAAAAAACAGTCAGTGTTTGTTGAAAAATAATAACTTAGATATTTTGTCCCATTTTAAAGTAATTACTTTTGAACTCTAATTTCATAATTTATTCTGCTAGCAAAAAGTAGTTATTAGCGAAAATCGCTCTCTCTTTGACTTCAAATCATATTCTCAACTCAAAAATTTAATGAAATCAAGAAAAAAGTTTAAAATAAATCGTATACGAATCGAATCGAACGGTGTATTAGCGAATGGTCAATGGTTAGCGTCTCCGCTTTGGAACCGGGAGGTCGCGAGTTCTGTCCCGGGTTGTGTTCGTACTCTGTTTTTGCTATAATTTGCAATGAGTTTGCAAAGCAAGCTTGCGGCAAACTTGCTGCAAGTTCGTCCTATGGTGACTTCGAGGATTGCGTTAACTTTCTGCAAGCTTGTTTCACACTTGCACACTTGTCGTGACAAATTTGCAGAAAGCTTGCAGAGACTTGCGGTGCAAGTCTGCTGCAAATTTGCTGCAAACTAAAATTGCTATCTGTGTAAGACATGGCATGGCTAAAGAATCTGAGTAGTAAGTTCAATTTTAATTCAATTGTTTGAATTCTGCTACTGTGCTCTTCTCATTAAGTAAGTGCACTAGATCAGCCCTTAAAGAGACATAAGAGGTTAAGGCATGGCATGGCATGGCTAAAGAATCTGAGACGGAGGTTTAATGTTATTGTTTGAATTCTGCTGCTGTGCTCTTCTCATGAAGTAAGCGCATTAGATCAGCCCTTAAAGGGAAATAAGAGGTTAAGGCATGGCATGCCTAAAGAATCTGAGTCGGGGGTTTAATGCTATTGTTTGAATTCTGCTGCTGAACTCTTCTCATGAAGTAAGTGCACTAGATCAGCCCTTAAAGAGACATAAAAGGATAAGGCATGGCATGACATGGCTAAAGAATCTGAGACGGAGGTTTAATGTTATTTTTTGAATTTTGCTGCCGTGCTCTTATCTAGCATAGTTCAAAAACAAAATCAGATGTATGTTTTGAAAACGAATTGCTCGCAGTGGTGGAGGTGTCTGCTGCAGATTTCCTAGATTTTATCAAAACAAATACAAATGTGGGACAAGTTCTTTTGAACGTCCCCCAGAAATGCAGCTTACTCTCATGTATAAGAGTTAGTTTAGACTTATACCACAAGGCTAGGTTAGGTGCTCCGGATAGCTTTGAACACTAGAAGATGACATATTTTACAAGATTCATGCAGGGACGTGGCGAGCGTCTCAAATCTGGGGGGGGTGAGATCCAAAAAATGCAGACTCTCATAATGAACTTCGCAGACTTAAAAGACAAATATTTTTCTAATGCCTACTATACACATATTCTCCTACTGTGATGCATAATATCATTTTCAATGATGAGGATACGAAATATCTAAGGGACCTGCCTTCAAATTTGGCATTAAAAAAATAAAGACAAAATTTATCTTAGCAAAGGCGCGATTTTATTCCCTCCTCGATAGGAAGTTTTAACTCTCGATGGAAAATAAACTCGTCCTTTATAAATCACTTTTCAGACCATTGATTAGCTGTGCTTTCCCAACGTATGTGTGTGGGTGCAACCCATCAGAAAAACTGGGTGGGAGAACTGCAAGAAAGATATCACAGATGTCCTCTGAAACAAAATTTATTCGTAAAGATCTGAAACGCAAAACCATTTGGAATTTATTCAAAATATAGCCATAAAATATTTGAACAAAATGGATAATAGATGTTAACGAATCCGCAAGAGAGATTCAAGTGCATGAACCTAGTTTAGGAACAGACGCAGAGCAAAGCGCTATTTAGAATCACCCTCACATCAAGACTTTCTGAATCGCCATATAACCTTTTGGCCAATATAATCAAAAGAACATATCAACAATACAGTTCAATTTTACTAATATAAATTATTTCTTTATCACTATAATTATTTTGAACTGAATTTTATTTCTTACCATTATTAAATTCAATTAATCATAAATAATACATTTTGATACATAAATAATATACATACATATAATATTTAAAAAAATACGAATAATAATCAATCCTTAGGCGCTTAACATAGCATGCCACTAAAATTTCATTCATAGACGTAGAAAATAAAAAAATCACACTCTAAAGGCTCAATTCAGTGGTCATTTCTTATTAGTGAAATATTTATTGTAATTCAGGTATTTAAAATATTATAAAAAAAAACACATCAAGGTGTTAATTTTTTTTTAAATATGCAAACAATAAAACTATCAATTTCATTAATCTTTAATTTTTTACATTTAAAATTTGAGAATTATTTCATTTAGAATCAAAAGTGAAATGTTTTTACAGAGTAGGTATTTGGCCAAATCATTATTCGTTACATCATTAATCTCGATGTTAAAATAAAAAAAAAAAAAAACTTCTTCGAAATTCAACTCAATCTGAATTTCCGTTTGTTACTATTATATACACGACATTCGAACGGAAAAAGGTTCTATTATTCCTCATCCGAGTAGTTGGAAAATCGAAAACATCCGCTGGCAATATAAATGCAAAAATTTTCAGAATTTTTTTAGATCTATTAAAGCAAATCATGTTAAATAAGCAAATACTTAATGCAACAAAGGCAATGTAAAATAATGAAAAGCAGTGCAACTTGGATAATTCGAAGCTAATTTAGAAAATCTATGTGTAAAAGTAAATACAGCATATGAAAACGGCAATTTTAACTAAAAAAAAGCAAGAAAAGATCTATTTTTAAAATCTAACACCTTTAATAAAGAGTACGTAATGAATAAATAAACAGTGCAAAATTTTAAATAACAAAGTAATAATATTTACTGATAATTTTTTAATAATTTTAATAAACTTACTTAAAGCTTAAATTTAAAATAATTTAAAAAGTGAGAAATATTTAATTGCTGTTCTGATTGGATTCTAGAGTCAATAAAGAACCTCAAAAAGATTTATGCACGATCGATGAGAATACAAAGTAAGGACGAAAGCAATTTAGAAATATAAAGGAATTTACATCTTTCATTCTTGACATTTAAGTAAGCACAATAAATTCGAATTACAGATTATATTTAGGCATTATGCGTATAGAAAGTTTAAAGAAATAGAGAAAAAAACGAATTACTTACGAATTCGGATAAAAAATGTTTGAATTAACCAAGTTCCGCAGTAATAATAATGATTTAATTCACCTATAGTAAAGCAGGTTTAGTGTATGCAAGTCGCACTTTACTTTATCAGCTACACACCCGCTTTCTGGATTGAGATTTCTTTGTGTTGTCTTTAAATTTACGACTGTTCAGGACAGTGTCAATTCGAATTTCCTGTCCAATAAGAAGTTAGGGGTTTTTGTAATGTAAAAACAACTGCATTCCCCCCATCATAAATCTGTCAGTCTATTTCTACCTCTTTTTTTCACGAATGGTGCAACCCGAAGAGACCATGAAATTACAGGATTATTAAGATATCCTGCTCGTAAAAGCTTCCAGGTTTGGAAAAGAAATTATTTTGCGTAGTGGTTTCCTTACGTGGTATATTTAAATGTTTTTGGAAATAATTATCAAGAGTTTGGAAGATAAATGCTGACATTTTACATAAGAGAAAGAACGCCCCTCAAAATGAGAGCTAGATATATTTTTCTAGCATTAAACACACAGACGCACAAAAATAAATAAATAAAGATGTTATAGAAAGATTAAAAACATATGAGATTTTTTTTTTTAAATCAAAAGTGAACATATTCATTTTACAATGTTGATTTTAGAAGTGGATATTTTTAGTTTTGCTAAAGAATTAAGAACTTTCGGTAATTTTACAAAGGGGAAAAATAAGTAATGAGACAAAATTAATGATACGTCCTTGAATAGTTGGGTACTCAGATGAGAAAATTGTAACAAAACGCTTTTTAGAAAAAAGCATATATGTTCACTTTTGTCAGAAAGCTCCTCATATGTAGTTCTTCAAAAATATTTAACCTCTCGTTTTTAAAGACACTTTTTTATGACCATCTTTTCTTTGAAATCTAGGGATTGAACATTTTTAATAAAGAAAAAGGAATATAAAAAGTTCCCAAACCTAATTTTCAAGCAATCGTTTGTTGCTGAGGTCAGCGGCATAATATTGTGACATTTCTTAAAATTCCTGAAACAGTTTATCATTTGAATAATGTAATTATTAATAGCAGCTAACAACTTTACATATTTTAACCCCTTAACTGCCGCCGGCGTATATATACGCCTCAATCAAGCGATGCGTTAACTGCCGACGCCTTTCCGAAGTACACTCCTTTGCATTGCACTGCTATAAAGAAAACTGCTCCCACGGCCATGGAATGCCATAAAATGACCTTGACAATGTTTGAAACGGATTTTCTTATTTCAGAGAAGAGGGGTAGGGTATTGGTAAAGGGGGTGTTTCTGAAACGGTGAAAGTCATGGCTGTGCAGTTTTTGCTTCTGTTTCTGTTTGAGTAGGTCGTGCTTTTTTTATTCTTCTTTTGCTTCCGTTTTCGTTTATTGTGCGAAATAGAAGATCTTTTTACGAAAATGTCTGACAGTGATGAGAGTGATTTAGATGACTATTTTCCGTCATCTTCAGGATCACAAACGTCGGAATATGATGCTTTGTGCTGGGGATGGTTGAAGGGGGAGGGATATGAAAGTATGGGGTACTAAAAAAGGATTAATCAAGGGGTATCGAAGGGGGGAAAAAAGAGATTCAGAACCATTTGCCTGGGATATGCCCATGTCTCGAATATGGGAGAGAGATGCAACGGTAAGGACAACAAAAAAGTTGTACCATGTAGGATCAAGTGGCATTGGGGAGCGAATTGTGCAAGATTTCGTCGGCAGTTAAGGGGTTAAGAGGCTGAATTTTGCACTCTCGGGATTGAAAATGTTTCAATGCGATCACTGAATGTTACTGCTAGTCAAGTTTCCTTCTTTATAAAAACAAATCGATAATAGAAAAAAAATTATAGTAAAGTTGGAGAGAAAAGTTCATTCATTCATATAAGCTTAGCAAGGAAAGGTTAAAATATGCAGCTTTTAAATGCTATTCAGTTGGCTGTAATAAATGTTAGTAACCGTATAATTAAAACATATGCTCACTTGAAAGAAACTGTGTCACACTGAGTTAATATTTGTCTCCTGTTGTAAAATAAATTGCATCATTGTGGCTTGTATATCAAATCAACAAAATATTTATATAAAATACATTTTTTTATAAATATACGATGGGAGCTAACATGCTAAATGCATGGTATTAAAAAATTGTTAGCATCTCTCAAAGTTTCTTAAATATATATTATAAAAAAATTAAACAAATATTTATTCCTTTTCTATGTCAGGGAAAAATTTTCATAAATGTTTTCTTATATTTCAAAATATAAAAATAATATGCAAAATAATCCTACAGTAAACATTAAAATTTAAACTGCCTTTTCATTTTTTGTTTATTGTTCCTCAATTCTTTTGTCGAATTAATGTTATTTTTTAGATTCTAAGGTATTAAGAAAACGTAGTATTGATATTTTCTCTTTTAAATCATCTGAAAGAAAAGAGTAATAAAGACTTAAGATAGATGAGGATATTTGCATTAAAAACTCTTTACTTTCTCACATGCGAAGCAAAAAACAACAAAAATTATAAACGCCAAAAAATTCGGCAGCGAGATTTTAATGATTTTCTACGTTAGAGTCCCCGAACACGAAAAAAACATTTTTTTGGAATTATATATGTCTGTCACTTCGTCCGTCTGTAAACAAACACCGATTTCGGTGTGCTGTCATTTTGTCGGCAATATCGACTTGCCGATTCAGGGTAATAAAACTCGGCAGTTTCAGCCTTGTGTCCAAGGACTTGCAGGGGATGACACTTTTATTAGGGAGTTTATTAGGGAGTAGAAAGTCTAAGGAAGAACACTGCCACTGTTCACATAAGGGTAACGGAAAATTTCGGGATCTACAAAACAGCAACATCTCATTTCTTTCATTGCTCTTGAGATTTTATCTTTATTTATTTTACTACAAAACGGAAAGTTTGCCAGGACCCCGTGCAGTTAACAATAGTCTTTATCACTACGCCATTCATACCCCGAACTCGGAGTCGGGACCAGGACCAGAGAAGGCCCTGGTCGGAACGGCTGCCTGTCGGTGACAGCAATGGTCTGCAAGAGAATTTAAAAACGAACTTAGTAAATAAAAGTTCACTTTGTTTTCCTAGCGTTTCAATAAATAATTCTGCAAATGTCGTGGATACGCAGAATAAAATAATACGTTCGATTACTTTTTCAAAATTTGCCGACTCATTTAGTCAAATTGCCGACTTCAGAAAAATCTGGGGGGGGTGTCACACCCCCTACTCCCTTCGCCACGTCCCTGGATTCACGGGGTTGGCTAGATACTGTCCTACCGCCAGGAGAAAAACCCTGGACAGGGTTTCTGCAAGTAGACGGCAACAGTGTAGCAGTCAGAATATTTGGCGAACAAAGCGCACTTCGTTAGGCGAGGAATTTGTTTTCGACCGTAGTACAAAGCGAAATGAGACTTCCATCGGTTCTGTCTGCAGCAAATGAAATAAAGCCTTTTCCTTCATGCCACAAAATGCATTGGAATATCCCATTTCCATGACACCCGCCACAGTCATGCCTGGTGCCTACGGCTTTTCTCATGGCGGTAATACAGTATATTCCCCCTCGATTAGAACCATCATTACATTAGATCATTTCTGGCTAATGCAGAATAGAATTTTAAAATTTCAGAGCTTTCATACGGTTTCAATCCCTAATATCACGAAAAAATTAAAAGAAATTCATTTGCCTATTTTTGGATCAATTTATTGTTTGGTAAAGAGAAAAATGTTGAAATTCCTTCACAGTGGATGCACTCTTAGAAAATTAAGGTATCAGTTGCCCTTTCTATAAATGGCTTTCATCTACGTAGCACGAAATAGTGAAAATGCAAATACAGTTTAAAGGGAATCAGGAAATGTTTGTATCCAGCTAATTAGGTTCGTGTAATCAATATGCGGTCAGTTGCCCGCTGAAACTACGTTAATGCGCTTTAAATTCAAATCAACGACCAATCAGCTCGCTGGATCCTTTGCGTTAATCACGACAATTTAAATGAATATTAATTAGTTGACGCACACAGGACAACTGCAATTTAAGTATCTCTTTTTAAATACATACAAGATAAATGACAGTCAAATGCATGCACGAACCAAAAATGAGAAGCTAAATCTTTATATGCTGTAGAGAATATAAGATGATTTTGTTACTTTTATCAATATAAACAAAAATTAAGCATTAAATTCCAATGAAAATACTTACAGCTCTATCTGTATCATTCTTGCGTTTCAATGTTTTAAGTATTTTGAAAGGAAAATTGCTTTTTCCTGATGAACGATAATGAACTTCAATGACTGCTTGATTATGTGACCATTACATTTTTTCAGAGCTAGATATACTGGCCATGAGCCATTTTGAAACTCGAAATTTCGACGAATCATATAAATTATGTTAGGACAAAATATGTTTGACGCGATGGAATTTAGAAACATTATATTATGATGAAAACAATTCAAAACAGAAGACATTTATGCATACTTCTATAATGACAATTTGGTCAGGATCATAAAAAAATTGTTACAAGTATACTTGTACTTGTCACAATTAATAAGATAAAAATTTAAGAATGTTTATTATCCAATGCGCACACCAGTGATCTAGTGGGTTAAGACATACCACAAGAGCATGGATTGGAAGAAAAATGTTATGAGTTCAATTCTCTGGTTTCGGTCTTGACCAGCATTATTCAAAGACTGGCAGACCATTGTACGCTATAGCACCAGCTAATTATCTACATTCGAGCTGGGTGACGATGTGTTTCCTGGTATTCTTCCAAGCAAAACAAAATTGTGTGTCTGAACCCTCTGGATACCCTTACAGGAAGCTAGTATACCCTATAACTAAGCTGTACATCTACTTCAGATCTACATAGGTTCTCCTTCAGGTTACATAGGTTATCCAAGATCGCTTTGACAAACAGATTATGGCACTCTTCCCTTTTACCATGAATTCTGATTCATGGATTTTGCTAAATAGATAAACTGAGTGGGATTATACCTCAGATCACCTCCCTGATTCTTCGCATAAAAGCACTTCAAGCTTCGGTACATCAATACATTACAAGCCACAGATGTATTAGAAAGTAAGATAAGCTGATAATATTTTGTACTTTTGAAGACAAACGGATAGTGGTGCTTCTTTCATGTCTAATTAACCCACTGAGCGTCTAATAGGTCAGAGTAAGCCGTCTGAAAAATATCTCTCTGCTTGGCAATGGGTTCCTTTAAGAAATATACCCCGTCCTACAAGAGGTGTTTGAAAAAGAAACGCCTGAATATTTGCCCCTCTCATTGCTATCTGCGGGAGGTCTAATTATCCCAGCGGGGAGAGACTTTCCTTTTTCCTTATCTCTAGCAGATCCCCTTCCCAGAGCTGGCCGGAGGGAAGTGTGAAAGGTGCAAACGCACAAGGCCCCGCGCCGCTGACTGATTTTGTAAAATGAAAATGATTTCTGTTTTTTTAAATCCAAGCAGTGGCGAATCCAGGGGGGGGCTATCGGGCTGCAACCCCCCAGAGCTGCAGAATTCTTGATTTTATTTAAAATCACTGCAACTGTTTGTTCTTAACTTCCCTTTTTTTAAAAAAATAATTAAAATGTGACAACATGGCTTTCTGGTTTGACAGGCTCGAAAATTTTCCTACTTTTCTAGTCATTGCACTTGTAATTGTAGCGTTTTACGCAGTCGAAAACATTTTTTGGCTATTTTTTTCCATTGTATTTTTTTATTAAATTATCGAAAGGAATGTAGTTTTCTTGTCTTTTTTACTGTCATAGAAAAGTAAAAAGTCTGTAAGGTTAAAGTGTTTTGGTTTACATGAGCCATGAGGTTTGATATTCGTCACGACGATACAATTTTTTTATGACCTCAGCCCCCCCCCAGACCCGAATCCTGGATTCGCCACTGAATCCAAGTATAAATACATTTGAATATAATTATACAATTTGTGCACATTTTACATCTACCAATCTAAGGCAAGGTTGGGTTCTTTAAAGTCGTGAAAGATTAGAATATCTTACAAGCTGCACGTAAACTTTTACAAACTGAGAAACATTATTGACAGAGAATATAAAAAATAACTAAAAACAAAACACAACGTTTAACATGTGTTTGTCTATGAATAGTAGCTATAATTTTATAAAGTGGCTATTTTTTATATTTAGTTGAAAAGGAAACAATAAATTTTGTTAAGAAAGCTAAGCATTTCACAATTTTGTTACATTGCACTCCAGGCTTGAGCCATCAAGAACAATTGTTTGTTAGTTTAAGATGTAGATGACTCTGAAAGCACATATATAAGCAGGGCCGGTTTAAGTCCTAAAC
Source organism: Araneus ventricosus (assembly GCA_013235015.1). NCBI lineage: Eukaryota > Metazoa > Arthropoda > Arachnida > Araneae > Araneidae > Araneus > Araneus ventricosus. The sequence continues at coordinate 188,648 of BGPR01000648.1, read as the reverse complement.
GGGCCTATAGGCAATACAAGTTTCAATTTCTTTCTTACTCATATTGAAAACCAAATATTTTTCATTGTTTTTCATACAAGCAAATATTAAGACTGACTGAAATTAAAGAGAAGAATATTTAATTTGCCGATCACCTTCAGGATAGTGGTTTGAATATCTCTGAAATAAAAAAAAACTAAAATTTAAAGTATTTTTTTTAATGAGTAGTCAAAAAATTGCAAAACTTTTTTACACAGTCTAAATAATCTAATATAAAATTTCTAGGGATATTTTGGAGCCAGAAAAACGGTAAAACAAACTGGATCACACTGTTCTTCTCGCTAAATTAAAAACATGAGAAAAAAACCCTATGAAAATTGTTCTGAAATTTAAAAAATGCTTGATTTCAATTTAAATAAATTCCAGTATACGGCTCTTATAAATTAAATGAAAACATTAAATTAAATTACCTTGAAAATAATCCATAAAAATATCATAAGGCATTGGAAGCCTCCAAAGATATTCGGTCCCTAGGCAGCTACCTACTTTACTTATTCGATAATCCGGGCCTGTTTGCAAAAACTATTTGTGTTGAAACGGCAAAAGACTTGACAGGAAAATGTTGTTGACCCAAAATATAATGAAATAACATTTTGAAAAATATCGGGAATCGGAATTCATACTATCTACTTTTAACAACTGGAAAGAAAATAGTTGAGTAGTTAGTTGAAGGCGACACCTTAATTTTAGAATTAAACTTTAAATGGGGAAAAAAAGCAATTTTTTTTTGAAGCAAACGATCAGTCTATTTCACCTATCAATTATCTATTTTCTAGTCAAATGGAATAGTGCCATTTCTTCTTTTCAGAAAAGATCGAAATTTATCATGAGCCAAAAGTGTTATATGGATTTTTATCTATTTAGGATAATAGTCACAAACTGTCTGAAGACGATCTTCTTAAATGTTGCAAAGACTTAAATGCAACTTTGTAATGCGATATTGATTTATTGAATGAAATCGAAATTTGTCATCGAGTTTTACCATTCAGGGACTCATTAATACAATACTTATTTAAAAATAATTTATTTAAATTGTATCCAAATTTTGTGACTGTTCTGAAAAATGCATTAACATTATCAATTGCGAATGTTTCTGCACAAATATCTTTCTCATGATTAAAAATAATAAAAAAAAATTACTCGAGTTCTAGAATTTGTTAAGAACGATAAACTTTCTTAGCCATGATATCTGTCAAATCCGAATGAGCTATAAAATTAAATTGCGGTTATATTATCAACGAATTTGCTATAATGAATGTAAGAAAATGAAACAAAAATAGCATATTGTTTCTTACCTTATTCTAGCAAGTCGCAGTCCAAATTGTATTTTATGAGTTTATGAAGCAATTATTTTTTTTATTTGAATTGTGAACAGTTCTAAATGTGATTGAAATGTTAACTTTTTAAAAATATTTTAGTCATGTATCATTTTCGTGTATTCCTTAATATACCAATTTGTGCAATATAATAAATAACAAAATGCAATAAATTATTTATTCTGAATAAGAAATTATATCTGGGTTTCTAGTTCTATTTCTAAAAAATAAGACTAGAAACCCAGTCAAAGCTTATTACATTTTTTCTACATGGTCTTTTCTTTGCAAAATTGGCAAAATACAAAAATAACAGAAATCTGTTACTTATTTCAAATTATTCATGTGATTTCAGGGATAAACACCTTATGAAAGTGTTATGCGGAATGTTTGCTAAATTTGCTAAGATAATTAATTTAGAGGTTCATTCAGGGGCATCTCTTCACAAGCATTTTTTTTTCTTTGCTTATGAAAAGAAAAGCTTATAAGCATTTCTACGCCATAATAAGAATCTGAAAAAGATTTTCTTCCACAAGTTTCCGAAAAGCTGCATTGAAACTTCCCTACCTTGCCATTCGTTTTAACGATAAGGAATTGAATTGTTGCCGCAAACGTACCACCTGCGAGCAAGTGTATTGTAAAGCTTATCACCACGAATCTGTCACTATCAACCAAGTCATCAAGGGAGGGGAAAGCAGAAGCGAGAAAACACGTACTTGCCGCTTACGACTGCAAAATTCAAATCAGGAAAAAGCCGGTTGTTCCCATCTTCAAGGCGACCGAAAGAGAAGAAATAACATGGTTCTGCGGAAGTCGGAGTAGATTTGCTTAATGTAGAAAACTGCTTGTGGCGCTCAGAGGGTTAAAGCAGGAAACAATCGAATTAAAATGATAGCGCTGTAAAGTAGAGAACTCATATAGTTTCCAAAAATATGTCTAAACTTAAAGCTATTTTCAAGGCTCTTAAATTTCTCCGAGGAACCGAAAATGTTGCTCATTAGATACTAAAAAAATTAGAGAAAATACTTCTAACCTTCCAATGTTTGGAATCCGAAATGGGATGGAAATGTTACTCTTCTCACTAGTGTCGTTTTTTGTGAGGCATCACTGAAGAACATGAATCGGATGAAGATTATGGGTTATATCTGTTGTTTCAGTTCTTAACCAGTATTATACGAAAACTGGTAACCAATGTCTACTGTAGGAACGAGCTGTTTCCTTTTGGTCTGGTTGGTCCACATGAAAGCAATCTATCCCCATATATTGGAATTAAGTCAGATTCCTACCTCAGGTGTTCTGTAGGTGCTACTAAGTCGCAGGTATCTACAGCAAATCCCACACACTTAATTTAGCATCAGGAATTATTTCCGTCTTAGATGTACTGAATCTTACTGAGGAATTTTGAAAGTAAATTTAAGGACCTGTAATATTAAAAATCATCGTATGTGATTTCGGGATGCAAATTTTGCTTGGAATATTTCGCTTGAGGTGCGGTCTTTGATTGCAGATAAGAGATGTCGACAATTGAGGATGAAATAC
>BGPR01000648.1:174373-185747 GCA_013235015.1 Araneus ventricosus | reverse complement strand
GGTCTTTGATTGCAGATAAGAGATGTCGACAATTGAGGATGAAATACTAATTTTCCAATTATCCGCATACGTTCGGAAACCATTTCGTAGGTGATTTTGGGAGGCAATTTCTGCGTGGAATATTTCGATTGAGGTATGGTCTTTGATTGCATATAAGAGATGTCGACAATTGAGGATGAAATACTAATTTCCCACTTATCCGCATACGTTCGGAGACCATTTTGAGAAATATCATTAAAATAAATATTGCAATCACATTTTAAAATCATTATTGCATTTAAGCATTAATTTAAGCAATAAAAGACTTTTTCAAAAATCACAATTTTTTTTAAGTTGAATTTTAGAATGAAACTTAACAAAAATTAAAAAAAAAAACCGTTACACATTAAAACAAAATTATTGTCGATAAGATTTCAAATAAATTATGTTGGGAAATTTTAAACACTTTTGTCTAGAGAATTTACCAGAATCTAATGAAAATTTTCAAAAATAAATTTTTTATACTGTTAATTATAAATTGTTACTTCTTAATTATTATAATTAATAATTATATTAATTCTTGAATATATATTTCGGTGCCAAATTGTTAATTATTGAAATGTTAATTATTTTTTAATAAATGGTGCTAAAAATTTGAAATACAAATAATAATACAATTTTTACTGCACCTACCTTTTCAGGCACCTAAAAAATTAATTGGCCGCTAAAGTAAGTAGCTGAAAACATAATTAGTACATTGTGTTTAAACAATTGAAAGAATTAAAGAAAACCAAAATTCTTTTAAATAGAATATTTCTTATTAACAATTTTTTAGATATCTATACTGCCAACTTTAAGTTAAGAAAATTGAATTAACAAATATACTGATTGCACATAACCAACTCACGAAAACACAAATAAAAATATGCGCATTACAAGAACAAGTAAATATATATATATTTGTACTGCAGATTTTTAAATTTGAATTATATATATAGATAACACGAAGAATAGTAAATTGGAGAAAATGGAAAAATCAGAGATCTCTATCGCGATTATGCATTATCGTATTAACTGGGCTGAATTTCACTTTACCAACAAGACATTTTGCTGCTGCCATGTTGAGCTAGAGTTCTTGACTTGACAAGAAGCGAAATTTGAAAAGTTTGGTGAAAACACACATTCTTTCACTGCAGCTCACTACATGAGCTGTTTTTGATGAATCAAATTCGTAAATTTTTCACTTCATGAAAGAAACTTTGCTGTCGTTGAGTTAGCGCTTGTGGCGAAGAAAACAACATGGTTGATGAGAAACGCAGATATTCACTGTCGATCAGTTTGCTGAAAATTTCAATGAACACCAGCTTTTCGTACGCTGTTCACCTTCTTGATGTAAGCGATCAACCATTGTTCACATTTTATTTCACCCACTCACAGTCTTTCTGTAGAGGTCCAGAACCGGCTCATCGTTTCTTACCACACAATAGCTTCAGCAGCCCATCGAAATTTTTTTGATATTTCAAAACTATATTGTTGGAGATCTTTTGTAAATTCTTTCCCTTCGTTGAATAGAAAATTTGTTCTACTCATCTGCACGACTGAGAGGCCGAGAACCGAAGGAATAAATCCAACGGTCTCGAGAAACCTCCAGGATGCGTGGGCTCATTACAGAAACTTCAAACCAAAAGACAAAGGAATACTTTCAGACAGATGACGCTACACTGTTAACTCACAAAAACCAACTCGGTACAAAATGACGTGCAAATAGTTCCATTAAAAAAGTAATTTATAATTTAATAAACCTTGAAACATTAAAGGAAATGGCATATAAAGTTAAGGCAACTAATATTTGAGTTGATTACTAGGAAAATAAATATGAAAAATTAAGATATTTAATCGTAAAAATTATCGTTGAAATTTTAAAAGTTGCCAAAGATGCCAGAAAATACACTGGCGTAAGAAAGGACTAAGAAAGACTTGGTCGATTATCTCTAGAACTACTGGACCGATTTTAATGAATTTTGATATGTACATACATTGATACAATAAAAACAAATAACCATTCAACAATTGTAATACACACGCATGATCGTGCGTAACACTCGTTGGAGTCTGAAGTTATGAAACAGCGGTTGCAGAATAAACAAAAAATGGGTTAATAGGGGGGTATGGTCCCCTCTTACAGATATACAGGCCTTGCAGCGTGACTTCATACTTGAAATAAGGCAGTTTATCATCTCCTGTGGTAATTGGTCGCACTCTTTCAGCAACGCTGTTTTCATGTCCTGGATGGGTCTCGGAGGGGGGTTGCGAGTTGCAATTGCCCTCCTCAGAGCGTCCGAGACATGCTCTATAGGGTTGAGGTCTAGAGATCTGGCTGACCAATCCAACCGGAGAATATATCCTCACTCTCTAGAAATTCGTCGACCAGAAGAGCTCTATGTGGCCTCGCGTTATCGTCCATTAAAATGAACTCAGGGCCAACTGCACCCCTGAAAAGGTGAACATAAGGCTCCAAGATCTCACACCAGTCACAGTGCCTCTTTCAAAGACATGGAGAGGTGTTCGGCCATCCAACATGATGCCTTCTCAGAACATTAAACCCCCTCCGCCATAATGGTCGATTTCGCGGACATTGGAGGGTAGGTAGCGGGTCCCTGGTTCTCTCCATATGAACGTACGGCGATAATCGGTGTTTAGGCTGAACTGGAACTCATCGGTGAAGAGAACGGTCGCCCATTGATCCATACTCCAATCTCTGTGCTCTCTACACCATACTAAATGGATTCTCCTGTTCGTAGAAGTGAGCGGGACGTAAACAGCAGGTCTTCTTGCAAACAACCTTTCTCATGGAGTCTTTTGGAAGCAGTCGCCCTTGATACACGGGTTCCTGTGGCTGCATACAAGTCACAGGAGAGCTGAGAAGCTGTAGAACCCCTATTACGCCTCGCTATAATGGACAAACAACGATCTTCTCTGGTCGTGGTGGCTCTTGGATGACCTTGCCCAGGCTTTCTCTCGATGGATCCGGTATCCTGGAACTGTTTCCATAAGTTACACTCGACGCTGGGCGTTAAATTGAACTCTCTACAAATCTGGACTTGAGATTAGCCTGTTTCTAACCTCCTCACAATTCGCCACCTCATTCCATCATCTCAACGTTGGTGGCTACTCATTTTTACTGTTACAATTTGAATTTTATCGATTGCTGCAAAATAACACCAAGAGATTCGCCGAGGTGTGCTAGCGAACGAAATTCGTCTTACGTTACGCGCGCTTATCAAGCCTGTTTCTCTACTAGCGCCGCCTACACACACGTGTACACTTATGTATTTGACGACAAGATTTGCATTTTTGTCTAGAAGCAGTGGTTTTATATTCAGTTCAGTTCTTTTCATGAAATTCAATAAAATATGCAAATTCTCTTAACTTATTTCACCAGTGTACGAAAGGAACTTTGGTGGCGAAGATTTAAATATTTAAAAATATTGGTAAAGCCGAAAAATGATGTAGTTGCATTTTTTGCAATCTAACATATACGTTTCTGTTTTAATACAGAATTTTTACTAATATTTGCACAAGTATCAACACAATAACAGGCTTCAAAATCATGGTGCAGATGGGATTATTTTAGTACACACTCTGGATAATGACATATAAAACCTTCATACCAAGTTTGAAAAGTGTATCACAAAAAAGTGTTTGACAAATCAGGTCACATTTTAATGAAATTTTCGATTTTGAGAAAAACATGTTTCAAGTTGCAAAATACATTTTTTAATATAAATTTATGCATTATGCAGTAATTTACTTAAAATTCACCACATTTATACATTACATCATCTTTCTTCACCTCCTGCGTGATTTTACTCTTTTTAGCTTATTTTATTTTTTCCCCAAGCAACTTTGTTACAGGTAAGCGATTGCCAATGTCAGTGCCCGTCGGACTCTGTAAATGCATTGGTTCAAATGATTCGAGAAAACATGGAAAAAATTGCCAATATAGAGCTTGGCATTGCATTTAAGGTATCGACTGTGTTCGGCGACTTTTTTTTGAAAAATAAATTATATATATTTTTAGTGTTATTTTTCAACTGCATATGTTTTAGAACTATGAAAATATTGTAAAATTTAGCTTCCAAAATAATATTTTTTTAAAAAACTGAGAAATCTGAAGAAAAAGGACTGAAATATTTGCCTTACGCTAACAGCCATAGACAAAATCATATACAAAATAAACATAAATCCTTGTAGGAGTACATTTTTATGGCAATTAGGTGTGTTATGCTCTAAAATCTTCCTTGTACTTCAAAATAGTTTTAAGATATAGCTGAACATATTTACTAAACTGGTAATTTTTCATAAAAAATGGTTTTCGTTTATATTTAAACGCTTAAAAATATTACTTGATTTTAAAATTGACCTTAGTTTTTAGAGGAAAACATCAAGCATATTACAGAAAATAATCTCAGAAAATTTCATATTAATACTTGAATAACGTTTTAAGAAATCATTGTTACGGTCGACAGCTTTCCTCAAAAATATCATTTCTCAGAAAACGCCTTTAAAGTTGTCATGGAACTTAAAATAATGCTTACAGTTCGGTAATAAAACAGCTGTAACTTCATTTGTAATTCACGTACAGCAAAAAGTGAGACAGTTTTAGAAAGCTGATTAAACAAGCTTACAAAATTAAGTCATAAAATTGTTTTGATAATTTCATCAAAAAAGACGATTTTAAACCAATCAGATGCCTTAAGTTATTTGTGTTTCTTTTTATGTCTATCCTATGATAGTTTTGAAGTTTATCAATAAAATTGTCTGTCACCTTTCTCTCTCCTTCCATACCTTTGTATTTAATTCTTAATTTTCTGAATCTAGACCCAACTCTCTTCTGGAAACATTAAAAATAGTAAACAAGACATAAATAATTGTAATAAACAATAAATTAAAAATAATATTAATTATATTGTTAAAAATACTGAAATTTTTTTTCCAATTGTTCTATTTCCTTTTTCGTTTTCAGCTCCCGAGGTTTCCAAAAAAGGCTCTAGTTTTCTTTCTGGGTGTCATAGAAATAGATTAAAAACAGTTTTGGAAACCAGAAAGTACACGCTTTCAGGTAAAACAATAAAAACATTTTATGAAATTTGGGAGAAAATCGATTTCCAACGTTTGCGGATACATTGCTCCGGTTTGCATCTTCGTTATTTTGACGCATTTGATCGTTTGAATTTGACATGATTGTTTGTGAAGTAACTGAAATCAAACCTCATCATTTCATAAAGTTATTATTTTTATGAAGAAACAAATTCCCTGCGTTTTTATACTTAGTTTAAATTATTTTTCTATTAGAAAATGATTTGAAGATTGTGAACAAAGAAACAAATAGAACCGAAAAAAGAGAGTGATTTCATTTATTAAAGGAATCGCTCAGTATTTAAAAAAAATTCTCATAAAAGACATTTTTGGAACAGGAGGGATATTTTTGAATTTGAGGTGACTTTAGATATTTGAAACGAATTTGATGGTAGAAAAACACTTGTCCTTTGCTCAGAAATTTTTAAAATGTTGACTAAATTCTACTTGTGGCATTAAAAGTTATGTCTTTCTCAGGTGATCGGTAGATCTCTGCGTATGACTGAAAAGGGTGAGAAAAATAACTGGAGTGTGATAAAGTAATATTTTGCAATGAAATGCAAATTATGTATTGTGATTTAAATGCCAGGATACTGCCCAGTTTCGTGTGAAATCTTAGATTCTTCCTCTACAGGATGAGAGAAAAGATATCTAAACCTAAACCCCAGTTTAATAGAAGCAAAAGAGCCTACAATACATACACGTTTGTGTATATTTTTGAAAATGGGAACAGGAGCGTCGTTCTATATGCCAAAGTTTAACCAGGGAGATTTTAATCTAAAATTGAATCATTTTTATGAATGAGAAAATTAAGTTTATTTAGATTAATAATAATCTTTGACACTAGGTGAGGACTCTTTTAATGAACATCAAATAATTTTCAACTCTACTCAGATAACAGCCACCGCATCTTTTGTCCTTTCTAAAATTATCTAAGTTATTTAAATATAAAATTTCTCGTCGCATCATCGTGGAGGCATACTTTTAGGAAAATTTAATCTCCACAGGCCTGCATATACGGCCTATTACAGTCTTGAACTTTCGATTATCCGACTCAAAATCGGGAACTGTACCACTTGGAGTCCTTGAACAACAAATGAGGAAGAAGATATATTACAATACCTTAGCTGGACTTTCGGAAATATCAGTAGATCGTCGCTTAACAAGCAACCCCACCTATCTCAATTTTTTGAAATTTCAAAGCGGAAGAAAATACTCAATTTTTCGCAACCAATAACGAATATTTATGATTTTTTTCATATCTCGTAGGAAAATGCAGTCTCATATTCGTATAAGGTGTTAAAATTTCAAATATATTCGTTTTTGGTTGCCAAAAATTGAGTATTTTCCTCCGTTTTGATATTTAAAAAAATTTAGATAGGTGGTGTTGCTTGTTAAGCGACGAGATGTAACTTCCTGGAATTATAAAGAATATTCAGATTAAAGTTACTGCTATCTTGATTGTAGCAGATATTGCAATTGCTTGTTAAGCGATGAGATGTAACTTCCTGGAATTATAAAGAATATTCAGATTAAAGTTACTGCTATCTTGATTGTAGCAGCTATTGCAATTGCTTGTTAAGCGACGAGATGTGACTTCCTGGAAATATAAAGAATATTCAGATTACAGTTACTGGTACCTTGATTGTAGAAGCTATTGCAATTGCTTGTTAAGCGACGAGATGTAACTTCTGGGAAATATAAAGAATATTCAGATTACAGTTACTGGTACCTTGATTGCAGCAGCTATTGCAATTGCTTGTTAAGCGTCGAAATGTAACTTCCTGGAAATATAAAGAATATTCAGATTACAGTTACTGGTACCTTGATTGTAGCAGCTGTTGCAATTGCTTATTAAGCGACTAGATGTAACTTCTTGGAAGTATAAAGAATATTCATATTACAGTTACTGCTGCATTGATTCATTATTATTAGAAACTTGTAGTTTTAAGCGATTGAACAGAACTTCTTTTAAATTCGGTATCGAACTTTTTAAGCAATTACTACTATTTCGACAAAGTTCAACTCAATATTTTTTGTATTTTCAATAAAATTTAAAATTGCTTGTTTAGATAAAGATTGGCAACGCTCATCTTTTATTACGAGTCTGATTTGTTATAGTAATTACAAATACAGTAAATTATCTGCATTAATTGCTGCTAACTGGAAGTTTTATGAAAGAAGCCAGATGCGACTACATTCTTCGTACCCTACCAAAATTTTCACGCAGTTCAGTAACTTCTTCGTGACAGCATACAAATTTATGAATCATTATTATGATATTTCCTTTCTAGAAATGGTTGAATGGGTAAACATATTGAATATGAGGGTATATATTTTTTCTTAATGTTGCTTTGCCTCGAGAATTATTTAGATTTATTTGCTGTTCAAGAAAATAATTCGTACCCATAATGAAAATGAATGAAAGTAAAAATGAATGATGACAACCGTTGAAAACTTTTCTCGGATAACTTACATAATAGTAAAATCAATTTTTTTAGGAGAATTTATAAGAATAGAAAATAAAATTCAATCCATAATCTTCTTGTTTTCTCTGCAAATATTATTTTGACTCAAATAAAAAACAAAAATAGACAGAATGAAGTATATATTCTGAAAAAATACACATATATATTCACATCGGGAAAAAACTTTTAGCCGCTGCAGCATTTTGTAAAATTTCTGGTCTAAAGAATTTATAAAATTAAAAGATTTTCTCTGTAAAATATAATTAATATTAGTCTATAAAATAATTTTTTCGATGTATGGATTTTGTTCTCGAGATTTTGTTCTGCACTGTAACCTAAAATGAGGATAGTATCTGAAATCTGATTCAACGAAGTAGAGTTATACGTATTGCAACTTCAAAATAATATTCAACAAAATCCACAAATCTGTAAGAGTAGGATAAAGCATTTTTACTCCCAAGTATAACATCAAAACCTAAAAATTAAATTTGCTTGAATTGATGTTATTTTAAAAGAATTTTTGTCATAACGCATTCCTTTATATTCTTCAAATGAAAATAAAATTTGAGTTTTAAATACTTCCCACCTTCAATAATTTCAATACCAAATTATACATAGAGAATCATTATTATTCATTAAAAGTAGCGTTTTCAAGATTCAATGCTTATAAAATGGAGAGATATTCATATACAAGAATAAAATCAACGGAAATTGGCTCTTATAAATTCAGTTAAGACCATCCGAGCCACAGATTGTTATCTTTAGTTTAACTATAAATATTCTCTAAGATGTCATTTCTTGTAAAATAGAAGAAGGATGTTAAAGAATTGAATGTTATTTTTATATAGCCAATAAAATCTTCACATCTGAAAAGCACCGAGATACGGATTTAGTCTAGTTTAGCTGTATTAACATATAGTTCAGATAATTTTCCGTTTGTTTATATTAAAATTTAGTTTAGTTATACCAAAGCTAAGTTTAACCAAAAAGTTAGTTATACCAAAGCTAAGTTACTGCGCATGATAAGTGCATGATTTCAAAAATGAATTTTAAAAAACTAAAAATGTCGGAACTACGTTTTTTTTCAACTGAAAGCACATCTCAAACATTTTTTTCAAGATAGGTAACATGCAATTTCGGTGGTCTAGGGGGTCGTAAATTACTGGAAATAAATAATTTGTTTAGAGCCATTACCTGAGAAAATATTAAAACTGGGATAAAAATAAGCACGCATTTGTACAGAATTTTACGCTCTTTAATTTGTTGGTTCACATGTAGTGTGAAAACTGAAGAGTTTTCGTGATATTCAAGAAAAACTTAAGAAAGAAACCTGAAAACACGCATCGGCTTCTGCTGATCGGTAGCCATTGCATACGGAATTTTCTCACTGTAACAAATTTAGAACGGCGTAACGCCGCGTTACCTAACTGAAAAAAAAACTTTTTGATATGCGCTCTTATTTTTAAAAAATGCAGTCACACATTTCCAGAAAATTCACAAATTTAAGAGAAATCATGCTCCACAAAAGGGTTTGAGTTCGTAGGTGAGTGGTGTTCCAATAATATGTTCCATTATATTATAAGAATTGTGTTGGAAGACAGGTTTGGTATGGCTGTCATTTTTAAATAGTTACTCAGTAAATGCAACTTTTTAAAGAAATTTATAAGAAAGTTGTGAAAATTATCCGAGTGGTACATGCATCGAAAAAATGTGTTGATTAAATAATGGTTATGATTACAACAGCAAACAAAATACTAAGTAGGAGAGGATTGCCAAATTTGGATCGGCGTCATACTTTTAATTCTATTAAATATTTCGGCCGTAAAGTACGCAATAGATATTGTTACGATGTAAATATGGTGCATAAAATTAATTGTTTTTAAGAAAAAGCACCACTAGGCCACAATTAGAGAACAAGTGTTTAATTTTAGATATGATCAATTAAATGTTTTACCAAGAGACTAAAATCCCCAATGCTGTTTTCAAGGAGTCTCAAAATATGATAGTTATAATCAGATAGGAAACTTGTTTGGTTACAATATATCATATTAGTTTTATTAAAAAAGTTTAAATATAAGTTAAGAGGAATATTTTTGGTTTTGATTAAAAGCTGCTTAAAATGTACGACAAAGACTAGACTGTTGAAATAAATGAAACTATTATCTTGAACTGGAGGAATAGAACAGTCCAGAAATCAGATATAATCACTTGTTTGGGAAGAAGGCAAACCAAAGCTAAATAATATTAACTCTTTAATCACGAGGCGACTTTTTTCTTCTATCCCCTTTAAAACTGGGAATTTCTAGGAGGAAACGACATGAATTGGACTCTACAAACTTGGGTGGTCATTTTCCCCACCACCAGCCCCTGCTATAACCTTCCTTTAAAGCTCACGGAAATGGGCTGTGGTTGGCGAGGATAATTGGACCCCCTACCGCGCTTATCTCCTAAGCGACCTCAGAACCTCACCTCCCCTCAAAAGAAGCCAACCGCCTCAGACCGGCCTTCGTCGTTCTTAAAGGAAAATTTCTAGAGCGCTTCGCTGGATGCAAGAGTGTTAAGGTATCCGAACACGTTGAAAAGTCGATTTTCGGTCAGAATTCCCATTTTTTAATTTTTAATGTTTTGGATAGTTCATTCATTTACCTTCCTAAAACATATTTACTTTTGTCGGTACGTTAATTAGAAGATGAGATATTAATTGTTTTATAACAAACCGAAAAGCGGAAGTGGGCGTTTAATTAACTGGAAGTTGTCAGTTAAAGGGACAGAAACCTGTCAAAAATTCTTTTAAATTTCATTTCTTCAAGTTAATAAGATGTTAGTATATTTTTAGGAATTTTTTTAAAGTTTAGACACTTAATTTCAGCGCGTGGCAAAACTAAAATTTGATTTTTCTCAAAACTAGATTTTATGCATAATTTTCACACCTCAAACATGATAACTCATGATATTATCATTCGATTGTTCTGAAATTTTGTGAACACTTTCTTCAAATGTGTCTCTAGTGAATGTACTAGAATAATGTATATTGTAACAATATTTTTTTAAGTATGGCCTTTTATTTGAAAAATGACATAAAAAATTTGCTGAAAATCTTATAATGATTGTTCGATTAGCTCTAAAATTTTTATTTATCCAAAGAATGTTAAGACTCTAGTACAAGCACTAGTCCATAGTATGTAGTTTATTTTAGTAATAGTTTTATTTGAATTATTACAAAAGTTTGACCTCTAGCATGTTTGAAGTTTTTGGGAATTTCCTCTAAAAAGCAGCAGAAATTCAATATTTTTGTAAATTTATAATAATTTATACTCCAAAATCATACTCTAATATTAATCTTTATTAAATTCGAATCTAAAAAGCATATTTTGGTGTTTCTATTTCACAATTTGTAAAAAAAGTGCTCCGAACGTGTTCGGATACCTTAAAGGACATGAAGGACACCAAAAGTTGGTTCAAAAACAAAGACTAAGGTTACATAGTGCTAAATAATGGCAGCAACACTATAGCTGCAAAAAGGCATATCAAATGACACTGTGATCTATATAGTGGCAGTAACACTGTAGCTGCAAAAAAGCGTATCAAATGACACTGTGATGCTTTTGAGTGAGTAGAACATCAAAGGTAAGAACACAAGATCAAATGAAAAAAACAACACTGTTTATTAACATTTCGCCTCGTGACATTATTGTGAAACACATATTCAACACAAACTTTTTGAACAAAAAAAACACGTGTTTGCATACATGAGTATATATATAGTACCATTCAATATGTTCCAACAT
>BGPR01000648.1:129673-174363 GCA_013235015.1 Araneus ventricosus | reverse complement strand
CAACTCCGTTGCCACTCACTTTCTTCTTTTCAAAACCTGTTCCACTGCTGGTCAAATCATAACACTGTCCCGTGAACTGCCGGTCCAACTATAACACACACTGTCCTGTTCACACATAGTTTTATGCCACATGTGAGGAAACAAAGGGAGAAGAATAACTGACACAGTGCAAACAATTTCACATGAGTTGATACATTGCTTGCTGGAGTGAATTTGAGAATCAAAAATTATTTTTGCTTTAATTGGGCTTAAAGAATCGGTGGTAGAATTTTGGAAACCAATAATTCAATCTGGGCACGGGTTTCATTAATTGGACCGATGGCACAATTCTTTTAGCTATTTTTTCTAGCTTTAAAGTGCATTTAATAAAAAAAGTTAATCATATTGCTTTGTAGGTAAATAAATTACAAAAAAATATCCAACATGTTTTTTTTAAAATCTTTTATCAATCCTTTATCTATTAAAAATTGTTCGGGTGTGAGGAAACGGCAATTTCCCGTAAACTGCCGAATGCTTATTTCAGTTATAAAAATTTTATTTTAAACGTTCGCCTTAAAAAATTCTTTTGGAAGCAAAAAGAAAAAGAGTTACAGAATGGTTCTCTTGAAAATATGGTTCAAAGCATAATGGTGTTTCACAAAAATTTTAAACAGTTTGAGTCAGTTTGTATATTTAAAATCTCTATATTAAAAATTAACTTCGGTAAAAGAAGAAAACCCCCAAAAAAATTACAATTACAAATAGGAATTTTATATTAAAACTCCTAAATTAAATATTTAGTGTAAAGGAAAGTTAATTTCTACCATTATTTAATTAGTTTATTAAAAATAAATCACAAAATTTTATGAAACAATGTAAAATTATAACCGACGTAGAATAGTTCAGCAATATATAAAACTACAGGATAAATGGCTGATCTCTAAAGTTGATAGTCTAAAACTTGCAATCCTGAAAATTTATTGATCTTTTGCAATAATTAATTAGGACGAAATGGCAGTTTCTGTAGCTATTAATTATGTTAAACTTCCTTCCCTCTAAACCTAAATTAAATTTATATATGTTTCCTGCCTTAGAATGTCAAAGATCTAGGCAATATTTTAAAGATGGGAAAGGCTGCTTGCTTTTAGTAGCAGTATTTGTTTAGTAGTGATATCATTCTTAAATGAGGTTTTGGAGTCTTCTTAGTCTTTGAAGTCTATCTTAGTATCACATCCTTTGTAAATCGCTAGAGCATAATGATATGCATAATATATAGAAATATAACACCGGGTTCTGTTTCAACTACAAAATACGAGAATATTTAACACGCAATATAGCAAGTTCGCTCACAAATGTTTAGTAATGCAAGCTACTTTGACAAAAAGCAAAGTTCTCAGTGCTTTTTATCGTGAAGCTGCAATTTGAATATTGCTTCATATTTATACCAGTTGTGCGGTTTTAACAAACTGTAAGATGACTAGATAGGGAGTTAATAGCTTATTGGTCAGTATAGATTCTTTCAGCTTGATATTTTGTTTGAAATGGCTAAATAACAAGCTGGACGATCCTGTTTTCAAAAGCGGTTGGGATGAAAGCTGTTTCAGGGAAATTTTTTATAATCGATCCTTTATTTTGGGAGATACTATAACTGTTACTCTTAATTAACTAAATTTCTATTAGTTTAGAATAAAAATTTCTTTAAAGAAGCACCAAATTACATGTTCATGTATGGGGCATTCATTTGATAGAATATGTCTAAGATTACCAAATTTATGATATATAAATGACAGTCTTGTGATGACATTCATTGATGTGGACATAACAGTTCACTAAAATTTCGTAAAACTACATCACACATAAACAGCTAATGTATCCATTATAGTCCAGTCAGCGAAAACCAAAGATCGACGAACAGAAAATAAAATGGTGTAGTTTTGAAATTTGGCACAGTTATTGGGCGCAGTGTCCTAAACGACATACTAAAAGTCCCCGCCGTCGGGGGTAGAGGGGGGTTTAAAGGAGTCGTTTTCAGTCTTTCTTGAATATCTCAAAAACTATGGGTTCTATCAAAAACACTCATTTACAAAATTAAACTACATGCCGTTTCCTACAACAAAAGTCCTACTTTGTTTCAGTAGCGTCAATAGTTTAGAAGATACAGGGGATTTAAAAGTTCATATGTCTAAAATTCCTTATTGTTATGGTAAAATCGATTAAAAGTGCTGAATCAACAACCCTCATAATAACCTCATGCCTATATAATAATTATGCAAGGGTAGAATTGCATGTGTCGGATGAGGGGGTAATAAACCCATTTCATGAACAATTATGCTCCCTTCCTCCCCTCACATCCGTTCCCCTTCACAAGTTTCCTTCTACTCGTAGTCCAGTTAACGAATTGTAAATTTAAAAAGAAAGGTGTAGTTTTGAAATTCTGAATTCGGCGCAGTTGTTGGGGAGAGTGCCCTAAACGACATACTAAAAGTCCCCGCTGTTGGAGAGTGCTCAGGAGGGACGTTAGGGTTGAAAGGGAGATTTCTCAGTTTTTCTTAAATATATCGTAAACTATGGAGCCTAGAGAAAAAACTTATGCATAAAATTAAACTAAATTAAATTTCCTATGAAAATAGTCCAACATATTGTTCTTAGGATGAATAGTTTAGAATATTATAGCAGTTTGAAAAGTACATAATTACAATAAGTGGTTGAAAATGTTAGTTTTCTGAGTTAAATTGAGGAAAGATCAGCTCTGTTGATGAATTGAGAAATGTTACTTATCTATGGTTATTCAAATTGTATTCATTACAAATGGCCTTATACACTGAAGAGCTAGAAAAACTGATACAGGTGTGCGTTTGAAAATAACGGAGGTATGCAACCAATCATCGTAGCCCGATGAGGTCGGCAACGCCTATATAAGACAACAGATGTCTGAAAGATGTATTAGATCGGTTCCTGTTTCTGCAATGGCAGGTTATCAAGATTTAAGTGACTTCGAACATGGCGTTATAATCGACGCACGAGAAATGGGACATATCATCTCCGAAGTAGAGATGAAATTTGGATTTTCGCTTACAACCATTTCACGAGTGTACCGTGAATATCGGGTATCCGGTAGAACATCAAATTTCCGCCATCGGTGTGGCCGGAAAAAGACCTTGAAAGAACTGGACCACTGACGACAGACGCGAATCATCCTTAAACGAGATAATTGTGCAAAACTTCCTCATATTGCCGCGGATTTCAGTGATGGGGCATCTACAAGTGTCAACGTGCGAACTGTTCAATGGACCGTCATTAATATGGGTTCTAAGAACCGAAGGCCCACTCGTGTATCGTTGTTGACTGCACGGCCCAAAGCTTTACTCCTCTTCTGGGCCCGACAACACTACCATTGGACTGTTGATGACGGGAAACACGTTGCCTGGTCTGACGAGTCTCGTTTCCAATTTTATCGGACGGATGCACGTGTACGAGTATGGAGACGACATCATTAATCCATAGACCCCGTTTGTCAACAGGGGTCTGTTTAATCTGGTGGAGCCTCTGTGATGGTATGGGACGTGTGCAGTTGACGTGATATGGGACCCCTGATACGTCTAGAGACGACTCTGACAGGTACTTAAGCATCCTGTCCGATTACGAGTACACATTCATGTCCATTGTGCATTCCGACGGATTGGGACAATTCCAGCAGGACAATACGACACTCCACGCATCGAGATTTGCTACCAACCGTCTCCAGGAACTCTCTTCTGACTTTAGAACTTCCATTTGCCACCTAAATCTCCAGAGATGCACATTATTGACGATATCCGGGATGCCTTGCAACATGCTGTTGAGAATAGATCTCCGTCACCTCGCACTCCTATGGATTTGTGGACTGTCCTGAAGAAGGAATAATGTGAATTACCTCCAAGATACCTTCAGACATTAGTCGAGTCCATGCCGCATCGTGTTGCGGCACTTCTGTGTGTGCGTGGGTCCCTACACGATATTAGGCAGGTGTACCAGTTTTTCTGGATCTTCAGTGTACTAGGAACACCTTCTCACTGGCTTGTGAGATATCATCTGATGTTGATGAAGGGTTATAAAAGATGTCACCAATATTTTTATCTAGTTTAGTTGATTTTTGAACAATGTAGCTATAGTCGTGCTTTTATTTTTCTATAAATATCTGGTGTAATTTCGCAGCAACGGAACGTATGGAGAAGGAGGATGGTTTGGGCGAAAGAAAGTTCTTTCTGCAGCTTTCTTGTAAAAAATAATTTAGCTTCTACTTTTCCCTTGCCAGGCTTCATAAAATAAATGTTACTTTCTGGGGGTGCCAATGTAATCAGTAACACGACTATGTCTACGTCTTTCCCTTGGTATGGAAAGTTTCTTTCTCTAACCCAGATCTCACAATATAAGTATCAGCATCCCCTGTCGACACTCTCGTTTCAGTTTCTTTAGCAGCCATTTTCTGTGTTAGTAACTGAACATGCCTGGTCTTATTCCTTCAATGGCAAGAAAATGTTTCTGTCGAACTGTGGCAGACTGGTTGTGAGCTTTTAAGTTAAACTCAGCATAGATATGTAGATTTAGATTACTGTCTAAATACACTCATTTGGGGCGTTAACAGAACCAAAAGACTGAGTAAAGGGATCTAGTGGAGGGGAACAGAAGTGAAGGGGAGGAAGGGAACACGACTGTTCATCAAATAGGTTTGTCGCCCCCTTCTTGATACCGCCACTACTCTCGACACAAACAATACTAGCCTCGTGTAATTATTGTATAGGCATGAAGTCTTTCTGAGAGTTGTTGCTTCAGCACTTTTAATTTATTTTACTATTACAATAAGGAATTTTTGAAATATTCACTTTAACCCCTGTATCTTCTAAAATTTCATTCTAAAAAACATTTTGGACTAGTTTTGTATGAAAGTCAATGTAGTTTAACTTTATAATTTTTTTCAGTCAGGATCCATAGTTTTCGAGATATTTAAGAAAAACTGAGAAAGAACCCCTGTACCCCCCGCGCAATCCCCACTGGCGGGGGCTTTTAGCATGTCGTTTTGGACACTACCCCCAACAATTGTGCCAAATTTCGAAACTACACCATTTTCTTTTTCTATTTTTCCTTCGTTGACTGGACTATTAAAAAATTGATGATAACTGACAACAGGTAAAAAGCGTACCCTTCAGAGGAAACGACGTGAAAATGAAATAATGAAGTCATTGAAAACCTACTAAAATTTCCATTTTATTCCGACTCATTTTAATTTTTCTTTTCTTTGCCTAGGTTTGGAGTTAATGTTGGACCAAAAGCAGTAGATGAAATTTTAATTTTTTGAAAAAAAGTTATTCTTAGAGAAACAGGTACTTAAAGACACAGCTTATAATAATCAGATAGTGTTAAATTTTAAAATTCTAAAACTTGAAGGTAAACAATCCGTTTTCCCGACTTCTGCGTGACCCTGAAACATGAAATGATATGTAAAATTATTAAAAATTTTCTTTGAATTCTTTGGACCACCATAAAGTTCAAGCAATATAGGGTATTGATATAGCAAAAAATAAACACCAGACAGTCACTACATCACTTCTATAATATTAGGATCTTCTTGTGGCTAATACTACAAAGGAATGCTATTTCTGTATTAGATTGGTGGTGTGAGGTCCCTCTGACCCCGCAGTTCCCACAGGAAAAGACCCACAACGAACTCGCCAAGATTGGAAGACAAGGAGCCGCGATGTTATCTTGAGTAGTAAATTACATCCTAGCTTACGCAACATGAAGACACACGCGACGGACTTCCCAAGAGCGGCGACATGTTGACTTGCCGACAAAGTAACCTTTGAAATTCAGCCCTCTGCGAATTATGAGAGGAGAAAGAAAGCTGACGTTTGCGGTTTGTGACCGCGGTCAACCACTCGACAAATCACTAAGACGTAACCTTTCGGCCACGCCTCATAGGGTTGGACGAAGGGGTTTTTAAGTTTGGAGTTTGGAGAAAGAAGGGAGACTTGATTGGATTCGGAGATTGATTCAGATTCGGGACTCGATTCTCGAGATCGGTGAAGATTGGAAGTCAGGTCTCATCTCGAGATTCTGCACTTGTACGGGTGTCCTAAGACCCCGTGGAAATTGGAAGCCAATCCTTGGCTAGATAGCTCTTTGGAGAGCTGAAATGCATCCGAGAATTCCTTGGGAATTACTCTAGAACTAGTGAGCGTTGCATACCTTACTGCCAATTACCTACCTTGGTAATTCACATAACTGTTTGGCAGATACTTCGACTATTTGAGCGTTAGAATACCTCAATTTCTATTTCCGGCCATCGGACTTTGAACTCGCCCTGAGTTGAATATTTGACTGAACTTTATCAGTTTTCCTAAATCGATTACTTACGAGTAGTCTCACACCGATAACTGCGATTGAATCCAGTCATGAAAATGTGACTTTTTGCTGTTGCGATCTCATCCGGAGTTAGGCAGATTATTTGAATGATTTTCAACTATGCAAATTTTCTTGTAAAAAGTCCATTAATCAAGAAACGTAATTAAAATTAATGTACTATATTGCTGTGTCTTGTGATATCTGTTTGGACCCCAGTATCACTGGGCTAAGACCTTACAATGGCTCTAATATTGCGAATTGGTAAATAGGAAGTTGAATAGGATTCTAAATTATACCAAGCAAACGACTTAGTCTAATTTGAGCAAGCATTTGCTCCTACTGAATACGGAAACACAAACGTAGTTCAAAATGTTTGAAAGTAACCTCGAGTTAGAAGTCAAAACAATTAAAATCATAACCAAGACACAAGATGGATAAATTCAGTTAGAAAGTAAAAGTTATTTTCATCGATTTAATAATGATAAAAAGTTACATTCTTAGACAAAGCAGAAATTAAATTAATGCCAAATGGAAAAAAGAACGTGTTATAATCTACATCCTAAATTATAATCAAAATACCTTACATTTTCAAGAACTCCTTTGATAATATTAAATATTTCAGACTTCTTTGCAGCCTCTAAATTTCAATTTCAGGACTTCAAAGGAATCTGTTGTGTACTTCATTTATGTTTCAGCATGAAGATAATTAAAGGAAAAATTTAGGAATCTTATTTTGATTTTTTAGCTTTATTAATTATAAAACATAGAATACGTTTGGAAGTATATGCAATTAATTTTACACTAAAACAAGACCATGGAGTCGTATTCTTTCTTTTTTAAGTCGTTTTGTTCGTTATTGTGTAGTTTTTTTCTATTGATTTAAATTATAGTGTAAGCTCTAATTGTGAATGTTTAAACTAGGCTGACAATAATTTAAACCACCATAGAAGAAAGGACTCGTGAATAGAATGCCTGTATATAGAAAGAAAGGGATTCTCATTTATTAAACATCGTATCGGATTCCAAATAAAAAATCGCAGACAGTTTAATTGGAGGAAGAAAAAATAGCACTTATTCTTGTGACTTAACTGTGAAAAACTAAAATGTCCAAAGAAATATGACAAAAGTATTCTGAACTTTTTATTGCCAATTTGTTAACTTAAATAGCCGTAGGAAGTTAACTGAAAATTATGTTTCTTCGACATTTTCGAAAGTTATTATTAATCTATATATAAGTTTTTCTTTTCTGATCTATATTTTACCTGAATATTCAAAGAATTAAATGCAAAGGTAATCAGAATTATTAATAATGCAATGCTACAACGAAAGTGAAAACCATTTATGGGATTAGAATTGTATTTGTAATAAATCGAACCATAGAAAAACTATGACAAAAAATAAGCATAATATTGCTTACTATGATGCAACTATCATTGATATATCACATTTGCATAAAATGTGATGGTAATACATGAACATGTTTCAAATTTGAGGAACGCGAATGTAATAGGAATGTTTAATTTTTATGAAATCGTAGGGTCACAAGAATTAATAAGTCAATTTTCCTCAATTTAGGTATTTAATTAGGATTCTATAATAATTTAATATACAGAAAAGTAATCCTAAAAGAAGAGTAAAAAATATCAACTTTCATTACAAAAACAATCATTATTTTAGCCACATGGAACCAACAATTGTGATCTTAGCAAATTGCACTATAATTTATTTTGCAATAAATCAGAAAGAAACCTAAAACAGCAAGTAAAAGGAAATTTACGCTTGAAAAACTGCCTCAAATAACTTAATTTCAGTGGCTATTCCTCATATGTTGCAAGCCTTTTCGTCTGTTTTTTTTAAAATTTGTTATATGGTAGAAAAAAGGATTAGATAGATTGAGAGATTGTATATGTTGTTAATCTCCCAGCTTTGCAAGGTATGAGAAATATTTTGCTATCATATAATTCCAAACATGCTGTAAATTTAAAAATATTTCTTAGTGCCCATTTTATACTTATTGTTTTAAATTCTCTCTTATTTACATGCATTAAAATAAATAGAAGATAAAAAGTCTTAGCAAATGTAATTAAAAAATTAAACTGCACCTGTTTCCTGAAATTATAATTAGATATTAATCCTAGAAAAACTTCACCAATCTTTGCAAAAAATTATTATTACTTAGTTTCCACTATTAGAATATCATATGAAGAATGGAATGATGGTGTAATTTTAAATAAATGTGTGTTACTGAATTTAGAGCGTGGAAAAGATTCTATATAAAAGAGATTAAATAACAATAATCTTAGATTTTTAAGTTCTTACAAACAGTTTTTTAAGCGCTGAATTAATTTAAAAGATTGTTTTTTTAACGTAGGTAAAAAACGTTTGGGGTCTCAGGAAGGAATTTGATTCACTCTCCAAAACGCCACAAAAACGTTGTATGGGAGATCCTCTATATCTCGGTAACTACATATGTTAAAAACATAACTAATGTCTTAGTTTAGAGATAAAGAGTAGCAACAGAAATTACAGAAAAAATAAAATAAAAATAGAAAATGCAGTTCAGTGATTGAAGAGTTCAAAACAAAAGAATTGACACTGAAAATATGTTATTAAGAAATAAACCAATTTTCATTCTAACCTTAGTTTCATTTTATTTCGCTAATTTTACATACATTAGTATTTCAGAGAAACAAAAGAGAATTGAGAGTAACTTGGAGAAACAAAAGAGAATCACGAGTAACTTCGAGAAAAAAGAGTATCGCGAGTAACTTCGAGAAACAAAAGAGTATCACGAGTAACAAAGAGAATCCGAGAAGCTTCGAGAAACAAAAGAGAATCGCGAGTAACAAAGAGAAATCGAGAAACTTCGAGAAACAAAAGAGTCAAGCGAGTAAAGTAGTCCTACGTCTTTAACATCAGCGCCTGTTTGAAAAAGACAGCCTCCCCTCATTTTTTAAACTTACAAATGCATTTTTATTACTGCTTATACTAGCTGTTTCTGTTTTGAATATTGGTTCAATAATTTCCTTCGGCGGATTTAGTCTAGAAATAGTCTTCTCTGAAACCGAGAACCGTAAATAGTGTTTGCGGAAAGCATCAATCACAATCCAATCTCCGTAAGCCTATTTGCTTTCAAGTTGAGTTCTCTGAAATCTGAAGTCATTCACAGAATTTTCTGGAGCTTACCCCCCTCCCCCAATTCTCTACTTTTCAACCGACTTTGTTAACGAACTCGATGGCCTTTCGAAACAATGAAAGAATGTTCGGAAAGACTGCATTGCATTACAAAAGTTGGGAAGCATTTAATTATTTTCTTTTGTAATTGAAGCGTAATATTTCAAACAGAAAATAAGCCTTTTCGATGAAAAGTTACCTTTTGCTCATTTAAGACTTAAAAATTGTTTAAACAACAATTCCAAAATATTTTCTCTAAGGATAAATATATTATCCTAGAATATTTCATGATTGAACCTCAGCCATTCGTGCATTGTAAACATGTTTATTTCAAAATGCCCACATAAACATTAAATAATACTAAAACTAGTTCTTACATATGTATTTACTTATAGGGAACAAAATACGCACTTATTTTCTGAATGTACAATATGTTTTTATGATAACTTACTGATAATTTTCTTACTGGTACATTTATATATTATAAATTTAACAAGTATAAAAATTCATATCTCTTTTTGAAAGGAATTCCACAAAAATGCATCGAATTTCATGGAGATCTAAATTATTCAGGGTTACGCACACAATACAGAAAAATATACACTTCTTTGTAATTCCCAAGCACATGAGCACAAAAAACTGTATAGATCGATACTTATAAAATGCTTTACAAATAATTCCTTGAAAAAACACCAGAGAGAAAATGCATACTAAATGCAGAGTTTCGAGCCTTTACATTAAAATTTTGGTAATTTCAGCTGCATTTAATAAATAGAGACTAGATTTAGGAATGGAGGCACGCTCTCGGGCTGTCCAACACCCGAATACCTGCATTTCACCTCAACCAGAAATGGCGCTTGGAAAATAGAAGTGGAATTTTTACTTTTTCTAAGTAACATTTTTCCTTCACGAGTATATTACAATTCATCTTTCATTTTTCAGTCATTCCTAAGTGATTGGAGTGCCAAGAACCCCTTTCATAGGCATTCGTTCCCGCTTTGTGAGATCCGCTTTAATTTTTTTATTTCATTAACCCTCCGAGCGGCTCAAACGTCTTTTTCCGTTCTCCATGTTCAGTTCAAAAGCAGATAGCTCGTATTTATACTTATATTTTCTTAAACAATTATGGATGAAGTATTCTTAGGATTTCAGAGATATAATTAAATACAAAAAAATATCGATTCATTTACTTTTTGAATATTTTTATTTTAACTTTAATTTTAAATTTAGATTCTGTAAAGTCGTGGAAGTTAGTTCGTTGTTACGAAGGAGAAATATGGAGATATAATGCATGATTCCTGAAATTTTATTAGATGTAGATTCTATTATAAAAGAAAGAGAAAGCGTTCCTAATGAAGAACATTTTAGAAATCATTAGTTAGAGAATTATGCAATACAAGCCTTAAAAAATTGTAAACATTGGATAGATCTCTTTACTAAAATCCGAAGGAAAGAACAGTGAGAATAAATTTCCAGGACATATCATATTTTGAAATGATGTGAAAAAGTCTATTGAATTTAGAACACTTTCATTGGAATGGACACATGGCTCATGGTTTCATTGGACACAATGGCTGATTTTTAAAAGATAAATAATAATTTATTGAAGCATTTTAATGCGTATATTGAAAGCACTTTTAAGGGGAAATATTTCAGAAAAAAGTTGCTAGAAGTATATATGTGTAGAAGTGTATCTATCGAACTATGCGGAGAACTATAACCTTTCATTAACCCTCTCATACCGAGTGGGGCAGTCCCGGGCGGCCTAAAAATTTCCCTTTAACAGCGATGAGGGCCGATCTGAGACGATTCATTTCTTTTGAGGGGAGGGGAGGTTCTGAGATAGCTTAGGGTATAAGCGCGGCAGAGGGGTCCATTATCCTTGCCCACCACAGCCCATTTCAGTGCGCCTTAAGGGAATGTTACAGTAGGGGGTTATGGGAAAAATGTCCACCCAGGTTGGGAGAGTCCAATTCATGTCGTTTCCTCCCCAAAAGTCCCGGTTTTAAAGGAGCCAGAAGAGAAAGTCTCCTCGGGATTAAAAAGTTAATGGAATATTATATAAAATATGATATTGCGTATTTTTCATTAATGGAATTAAGGGAATGAAACGTTAGAAATTTAAATTCATTTTTAATGTATTGAACAGCTATATAAATTAAAATTTGCAGCTTATTTTATATTCTTACTTGTTTATCAGATGAGACAAAAATGGGGTTGTCCCACTAGAGAGTTTCAAATTGCACGCATGCTCGTTGATTAAAAGATTTATTGCCTGGAATATATGCATCAAAGCCAAAAAGGTGGTTATCAAATCTTCTTCTTCAGCACCAATTTCGTCAATTATTCAAATTTTCTACCATTATTCTAGCTTCCTTGGAACCAAGGACATAGAAGCTTTACACGATGAAATTAAGCTCCAAATCTTGATTGGAGTCATAAAGCCATAAGTTTGATATAAAGCCATAAACCAATCGTATTAAGAAACGTCTGGTAAATACAAATGTTCTTCGCTTTAGTCCGCATATGAAAGTGATCGAAGTTCAGGAAGGCTTTTGGTGTAAAAAAACTTGGGTTGATGTTTTGATGGACTACATTACTTGATTTTAAAGGGAGAAAATTTATTGAAAAAATGGATTAGATAATGTTCCCTTAGTTGTCCTTACTTTATAAAATACTAGCAGTACGCGCGAGGCGTTGCCCGTGGAATCAGGACTTCTAACAAATGGGAAAAATGCCCACAACTACACGAAAAAGTTTTGAAAACAAAATCAAAACAAAAGATACACATTATTGATTTTCGCGCTTATTTTTCCTCTCGAGAATGACTCGAATGTAATAACGTCACCGGAAGGAATCGGATTGTAGAAATGCATGCTGGGAATGAAAGCATATGACGTCACCTCCTGCGAAGGGAGCAACAATGAATTCTGGGATCGCCCGGGGAAACTCTCGCTGTCAAATCTCGCTAGAAAAATACTGTTTGAATTGATCAGGGAAAAATTAATTTATGAAAAACGGAATAAGATATTTTAACCGTTCTTGTTTTAAATCCGACAGAAACGTTCCAGTCATAAGCTGAAAAAAAATTAAAACTATAGAGTTGTTAGAAAGTCAGATGCAAAAATTTGAAGAAATCCTTATGAAAAATTACCATAAATATGAATATTATATAAAAATTTCTCAAATTTCGGTAAATTATGTTGGAAATTCAAAACAAACTCCATCGAAACGAAAATTGCTTGTTCTATCCGATGGTTCACTCTTTGTGTTTCAACGATCATTAGAAAAGATACTACAGCCATAAACTTGCAAAAAATGACCCCAAACAACACAAAATATTAAAGAAAAATTTCTAGATTAAATTTTAAAATCCTGGCTTAGAGGTGCATTGAGTGACCATTACATCTACCTATGTGCCAAATGTCAGATCTGTAAGTGTGATAGATTCTTTTCGACATCGCACACACACTCACATAAGCAAGCATTGCTTTTCATAAGTATAGATTATAACCAAGTAATAGAAAATCACATTTTGAGGTAGTTATCTTTCATGAAATAACTTTTCTTCATTCAAACGTATTCAATTTCAATAATTAATAAGATTAAGATAAATAATTAAGATTAATAATTATTAAGATTAAGTGATAGAAAAGCCATTGCTGCTTCTTCTTGCTTTGCTTCAAACAGGAATTTAGTAAGGTCGTAATAGGGTTCAACTGTTGATACAAGGTGTGACTAATAAGTAGGGTGAATGATGAAATATATCTTATGTTGAGTAGACCTCGTATGGAAACTGGTTACAATCCTTCAAAATAGTCCCCTTCGTACACTATGCAACTTTGATAACGTGTGTGCAAATTGTCGAAAGCTCTTGAAACTCATCCACTTGTATAGCGTTTAATTTCCGTGCCACAGCAACTTCAATGTGTGTAATGTCTGTAAACCTGCGCGGTTTTAGAGCCACTTTAAGTTTAGGAAACAGAAAAAAGCCTGGGGGTGAGTGGTTTGGGAAATACGGTGGGTGCGACAGTTCAGTAACCCCATGTTGAGCCAGAAACCGCTTTACAGGCATAGCTGTATGTGGTCGTGCATTACCGTGGAAGATAATCCAAGATCCTGGTAGCTTTAAATGTAGCCGTACACGACGAATACGAGTCAAGAGTCGTTTGAGCACCTGGCAGCACACAGTCTTCAATGCAATGATGTCATCTACATAAACCTGCTTTAGCATTTCGTGACTTTTGCCTGCTGATTTACACAATTTGTACAAGAACTGCAAATTGATTCTGTGCTCCAGGACACGCCACAACACCACAGCTCAGACAAAAAGTCGATAATAAATTTATCAAAAATCACAGGCGCACGGAACTACTTACTACTGTTGACTCAATATTAAGGAACACGACGAAGGTGTCGCTGATAATCGGGTTGATCCCATTTGCAGTATGAGGGGTGATTCACCCTACTTATTGGTCACACATTGTACAAAGTCCAGTGAAAACGTACATTTTGATATGCAACATGTCGTGTAGTTTTGACATATTGTTAGTGTTGGACCTGTACTCTAAAATCCAATATTCGATCTTGCGAGCGAAAGCACTCCACTTGTAGTCGAAAAAGCATCTTCTTTTAACACTTATCTTATATATTTCAAACTATCTCCTAAACAGTTTTATTTACAGAAGCAATTTAAACTAGAACAAATTTGCCAGAGTTTGAGCCCAAAACCAACTCTATAACATCAAAAGTGACTAAGATAGAGGTTTTCAAAAAATCACGAATTTCTCAAATGAGAATCTTGATTTTTTGTCGATTTCTGTCGAATATCCCCTAAACGTAAATGTTAGAACAAGCGTTGAATGAAACAAGTTTAAAGGTGAGTAAATTTGCTATAAAAATATGCTCAATAGGTCGTTTATACGCCATGAATTTCATGACAAAAATTGAATTCACAAATACAGTCATCGTAAATTTAATTTCTTTTCCGATTGATATCCATTATTCAAAAGATCTATGTTAAGTACAATGACTGAAAACCCATCTTCACTCAACAGACTCGTTATGGTGAAAACGTTGCTACATTCTTATCAAGCCAACAGTGAAACTAAGGTGATTCAAACGTTGCTAAGCGTGTGCGAATTTTAGCATTATATATTTCGACTTTTTTTCACAACTAATCATATTTAAAGGCTTTTTTCAATTCTTTAAAAAATAATAGATTACAGAAAAAGGCTTTTCTAACTAAAAATGCAGAATTTTCAACCATCGACAGCTAGAAAATGTATCAGGTAATATTTATTCAAAATAAATTTTACAATTTACCAAATTTTCCATGGGGTTTAATTTCTTATGATATGCAATAAAAGTATCTTGTTTCAGAAAAAAAATAGGCAACCACTTTTATAAATTTTAAAATCATGTATCCCTATATTCTTTGAGATCATGTTATTTCTTTGGTCATCGTTAGAATTTTTATTTCTTGTGTGAATTCACCATTTTTGCGAAATTTTTTACCAGTCACCAATTTGCTAATTAAACTATCAAGAGAAAGTAATACACAAAATTTCGAAAAAAAACATTATTTTAAATTTATCCATGCATCTGACTTGTTCAATATAAAATTTATTGATACATCTTTTATATAGATTTAAATTCAATTGTAAAACTTTGCAAGTATCAGCTAATAATCAAGAATATTGTTTTTATATTATTGTTTCAAGTTAGAAAGCAACAATCTAAAGTGTGAGAAAATGCCCGGAACAAGAATTTCAGGACGATGCTCAAAAACAACTTGTACAAGAAAATTCTCCTCCCATATTCCGTAAATAGTAAATTTTTCATCATAAAAAACAAACGGCTTTCAGAATGAAGGGATGTGTCAAACAGGAATTGATTAAAACTTAAAAAGAACAATTATCACAAAAGCTATTTATTAAACTATTATTACATCTCGAATACAATTTATTATATCATGATATATATTTCACGATATAATAAGCATTTAATTACAATACACTGTTGACATGGATAGTCGGTTGTATTATTCACAATGTTTTTAAAAATATACTGAATAATATTGACGATTGAACACTCTCAGGTATTTGTTTCTCTCATCTGCAAAGAAGAATGTTACAATACGAAATTTTTCTTATTATTTTAAAGAGTTTACTTTGAAGACTTTAAAACAGGCAATATATTTCTTCGAGAAATAATATCTCAATTTCGGTTTCTGAACTTACATCTGATCAGTCGTGTATCAGCGAGCCTAGTAAGAGCGATAAGCCAAAATAGGCCTTTAACAGACACATTTTTTCTTGAAAAATCCCATTCTTTGTCATTGGGGCAGACTTCTTCCAAAAGTGCCATTTATTTCTACAGAATTCTGCAAATATGACTTTCATTAAAATTTCCTTAATAAATAAATATTTTGAACAAAATCTAGTAGAGACTTTAGCCGAAACAAACAATGAAATATTCTTAAAAAATTAGAAAAAAAGAACCATTAATCCTTCATGTCTTTGAAAAAAATTTTATTTCCTGTGTTTATAGAAATTCACAAATGAGAGAAATTTTATTATCCTTTCCTACAAAGTCTACACGAAGTTAAACACTTTTTCTATGATTCGTAGAAGTAAACACTAAACCTGGAAAATGAATATTTAAACACAGCATGAAAATGAAACCTAATAGATATTTTTTCGCAGTCTTTGAATTTTTTAATTTAAATCTTAAAGTCCTTAATGCAAAATTATTTTCAGTTCTTCTTCGCATACAATAAGTTTCCCTTAAGAATAGCTAACTAACTATACAAAGAGATTTGGGAGTTAATTACCTACTGAATAGAAAACAAAAGGAATCTTTTTAACTTAATCTTTAACTAAAGGAACCTTTTTATCTTATAGGAAAGGAAAAGCAATTTGTTTTTAAGGAACATAAAGCGAATAAAAGAACTTAAAACATACAAAAGTTAAGTCATTTGAAATAAAAGAAACGAAAGTCGGAAATGGTTCTAAATCGTTAAGAAACTTTTTCGCATTTATAAGGTTTTAAAGAAAACTGTTTTCTCTTGTGGGAGGTCAAAGAATAAAAAACTCTAACTAGTAGCAGAATGTCCATTAACCCTCTGAGACCGAGCGAGGTGGTCCCGGGCCGTCTAAAAATTTCCCTTTAACAGCGAAGAAGGCCGGTCTGAGGCGGTTGGCTTCTTCTGAGGGGAGGTGAGGTCTGAGATCGCTTAGGAGATAAGCGTGGTAGGGGGTCCAATTATCCTTGCAAACCGCAGTCCATTTCCGTGCGTCTTAAGGGAAGGTTATAGAAGGAGGTTGAGTGATGCTGTAAATGACAACCCAGGTTGGGAGAGTCCAATTCATGTCCCGATTTTAAAGGAGCTAGAAGAAAAAAGTCGCCTCTGGTTTAAAGAGTTAAATTCTGAAAAAAAAACTACATTTAGTGACTTTTAAATTTTGATTGTAAGTTCAAAGAAAACTAATCGTAGTGTACATTGATGAAAGTTGAATAATCATCATTTATTTTGAACTCACAAATTGTATTTCATAAGTATAGAAGAATTGCATAGTTTCAATCTTTTAGTATTTATGCAATAATTATGAAAGATAACATTTTATTTTATCAAACAATATATATATATATATATATATATATATATATATATATATATATATAAAAAAAACAATAGAAAAAACCAAAAATATTTTATACAAAATGAGAAAGCAATTTCTGCACGAGCGGCTCGCTATGATATTTTTCAATTTTTTGGTTTTTTCTGGTTTTTGTCTATTTAGCCATTTTGTCCTTTTTTACTGTTTTTGAGTTTTTATTTTGTGTATATATGTTGGTTTTGATATATATATATATATATATAAATCCTGGCCATGGTAAGCATATTTCGCTTTATTTTATTATTTTTTATGTTACGGCTGTTTTTTATTTTATTCTAGGTCTTTTGTATTCGGATTTTTTGTATTTGTATTCGGATTTTTGTATTTGATTCTTTTTAAATCTTCTTAAATGTATTTATATTTTTTATTCAAGAAATCTTCCATTTTCGTTTGTTTTGTGTTTTTAGAGGGGATGACGGCAATTTTTTAACGGATTTCCTTTGTCGTCAGCAGAAAAAAGCACAAATTAATATCATGAGCGAGCTTCCCTTCCTGACGAGCGGCTCGCTATGATATTTTTCATTTTTTGGTTTTTTCTGGTTTTTGTCTATTTAGCCATTTTGTCTTTTTTTACTGTTTTTGAGTTTTTATCTTGTGTTTATATGTTGGTTTTGATAAATATATATATATATATATATATATATATATATATATATTTTCTTTTCTGTTTGCTGAAACAGTTTTTTTTTTCTGAATTAATTCATTGGGCTTCAAAGCTGTCCGTATTATTTTTCAGACTACGTACAATTAACATCTGCCTTAAATCAGACCTTTAATTTCTTTGAACAAAAATTAATGAAGGGAATCTGCGTAGGTTTCTTCTTTCTAAGTTATCTTCGATTTCAGAAACAAAAATCCCGTTTAAAATCAGCTTTAGATAATATAACAAAAGACAGATTCCGGCTATGACAGGAGACTGAGATGTCACACTCTCTAAA
Source organism: Araneus ventricosus (assembly GCA_013235015.1). Lineage (NCBI taxonomy): Eukaryota > Metazoa > Arthropoda > Arachnida > Araneae > Araneidae > Araneus > Araneus ventricosus. Next base: position 156,209 of record BGPR01000648.1, on the reverse strand, counting down.
AATATTCATAATGTACCAACTTGATGGTATAGTATTTTGCAGTGTAAGGATTCGAATCATTTACCATTGTGCCACCGGGGCGTCTATAAATTTGAACCTATTATTTATAAATGGATTTTGTGGCAACATGATGTATCTCCATACTATTTAAGATTTTTTTGATAATAAAATTTCAGTAAATACATTGATGGCGTTGGTAATTGTTGTGTTTTGGCAGTCATTATTTAGATGGTATATTCGATTGGTGAATTAGGCCCTTTTAGAGTAAGAGGAAACATAACGCGGGGTTAAGGAAACCTGACTGGCGTAGTCGGTAGGATTACCGACGCCATCAATCTACTCGAGGTAGGGGCTCCATGTTGGTTTAATTTGTCTCTCTATGCAGTATATAGTTTTAATATTGGAACATCAATGTCCATGAATAACTAGAACTTAATTTAGTAATAACGATAGAGTAGCAGTATTATTATATTAATTGAAGTATATTTGTGTCGATATAGTTATTTAAAACCAGGCCGAGTTGTTGAATAATGTGCATTATTGTAGATACTTAGGAACAAAAATATTTTGTTGAACGATATTGTGTATATCATTACAGATAAATGAGGATGAGAGTGGTTGGTAAATATTATTGTGCATCATTTTAGATATTCGAAACGAAAGAACCGTTTTTAATTGACTTCCTTTCACTGTATTTGATTTCCAAGAGATATTTTTAGTATATTTTTGCTACTTATTGTGTTAATGAGTGTTGATTGCGATCTAAGTATTATGTACTGTGATTTTAGGAGAGTATATCAAGGATCTAAGGGAGTTAATTTTTAATTGAAAGTGCATAGTAATTATCTAAAATGTAGAAGTTACTTGGGTTATTTGATATTGAAATTGCATGCATATGCTGTCGTCCTTTTAGAACTTGATGAAATTGTGTGGTTATTATCGAACAAGAAACATATGAATAATTACTACTTTCCGGTATTTTGATAAGATTTTTGGTAAATATTGTAATATAGAATACTTCTTCATTGTCTATAGGTTATACGTGTACGGCGAATGCCCCTTCCCCTATTTTTCTTCTCGTTAGGTTTTTCTTGATTTGGAAATTTTGGCCTTTAAGGATACCGAAATGTCATTTTTAAAACGGGCAAGAAAGGAAGATTTAATATTTTTACGGACTTGGCTACGGACGGAATTAGCTACGGACTTGGGAGAAGATCCGGTTCCCACTTTCTCAAAGGTTGATTTAGTCAGTTTGATTCAGGGAAATAAGCACTATGATGAAGATGACGCTAAACCTATGTTAGAGACTGTAGTTACGGAAAGGGGGAGCGATTTAAACTGGAGACAGATCGCGAACGATTAAAAATGGAGGCGGAAAAGGAAAGACTGAAGATGGAATTCGAGTTAGAAAAATTGCGAATGACATCCGATGGCTCTAAAAACCCGAAGCACGAGAAGCCCTCGTGTTATGAGCTGACTAAAACTGTACCAAGTTTTGATTCAAAGAATGGAGACATAACGCTGTTTCTATCGTTGTTCGAAAGACAGGCGAAAAGAGCCCAAATCGACACGAAGGACTGGGTCTCCGGACTACTTGTGCTGTTGCCATCTGACATTGTTCAACTCATTGCAAGGGAATCTGAAGAGAACTTTGATAACTATAACTATATAAAAAGCGTACTGCTAAAAAGATTCAAACTGAGCCTAGAAGAATTCAGGAGGAAATTTTTTCACCACCAGAGGAATTCGGAGAAATCCTGGCGAGAATTTACTTTTGAAATTTCGAATTACTTTCAAGAATGGGTCGAGGGACTCAAAATTGACAGTTTTGAGATACTGAAAAACTTGATAATTACTGATCAGATAAAGAGACGGGCTCCTCTTGAGGCAAAAGATCACTTCTTGGATGAATGGACGAGGTTGGTGTCTCCATCAAAACTTGCTGACAAATTAGATGAGTTTGAGCTTGTGCGCTCTGATCGCAAATATGAAACAAAACGGAAGCAGCAGTTCAACACGGTAGGAAAGCATACTGAAAGTAACTAGAAGACAGTTAGACACAAACTATTCACTGGGACATGGAATGCATGGAATGTGGGTTATCCTTCAAGGAATGGAGAATCCAAACAGATGCATAAGTTCTCATGTTATTCATGTGGTTTAGAGGGCCACACAACACGTTTTTGCCCTTCCAAGGCTCCACAAAGGGGTAAATTAAACCCAACGGCCCAGGGTAACATCATTATAACCACTAAACCTAAAAAGAAGGATGCATCTACCGTTCTAACTGCTAAAATAAATGTTCCCGTTGAAGTCGCAGCTAATGTGATAGAACTCGAAACTGTACAGGTAAAACTTGGGCCGCGAACAATGACAGGAATTATATATTCTGGAGCGCAGATTTCAGTGATCAGTGAAGATTTAACCTCAGGAATAAAATATGAGGGAGAAGGTTATATCGAGATTTCTTCAGCATTCGGGGAGACGGAAGCTACACCACTGCGAATTTTTGAAATAAATATTGACGACGGAGTACATGGACCGGTGCCAGTGACATGCGCAGTCTCAAAGAAGTTGGTGAGTGGTTAGGTTAGGTTAGGTTATATTAACGTCCCGTTTTGAAGCAACACGAGGGCTATTTAGGGACGGACCTCGTAATTTTGAACCGCGGTCAGATGACGAGGACGACACCTGAGCTGGCACCCCCCTCTCCAAACTTCCGCGCCACACCAACGGGAGGACGTTTGGCCACTACGTATGATTTAGCGTGCAACAGGCCCCATACACGGCGGATCTTCAGTGGAATCGGGTTTCGAACCTGCGACCCTCCGGCCCCGAGGTCGAGACCTTACCACTAGGCCACCGCGGCCCAAGTTGGTGAGTGACCTACTGCTAAGTACCGCCGCTTTCGAAGCTTTGAAGGAAAACATACAGATGCATAAATTCGAATCAAAGCTCGATTGCTACAACACAACGAAGGAGGAATTGGAAGTTCCTCCTATGGATATAGAAGCTTCTATCGAACTGATCGCAACCGAGTCTGATCGGGATGGCTCAACTCAAGATGGCGAGAGGACCAGAACCTCATTCATTAGGTAACAAATGTCGGACCCCACTTTATCGGATGCTTGGGAGATGGCAAGGACCGAGGAGAACGCATATGCGATTAGGGATGGAGTTCTGATACATACAGAATATATATGCGGAGAAAAGGTGAAGCAGGTAGTATTCACGAAATGCAAGAGAGATGAAGTTCTTAGGGTCGCTCATGAGATCCCTTTGGCTGGACACCTAGGCGAGCAGAAAACAAAGCAAAGGATAAAATACTCTTTCTTCTGGCCAGAAATAAAGAAAGACGCTAAAGAATTTTGCCAAACTTGCAAGCCACAATCGTGGAATGATCACCTTCTTCACGTAGACAGCGTTTTTCATAAATTGAGAGCAGTTGGTCTTACAGTTAACTTAGAAAAGTGTGCCTTTGGAAAAAATCAAGTGAAATTCCTAGGTCATATAGTTGGATCCGGTCAGCATTCACCTGATCCTGAAAAGGCCGAGGTCTTTAAAATCGTATCTAGGCCAACAACAAAGAAAGAGCTGAGAAGCTTCCTAGGACTTGCGAGCTACTATAGGTATTATATTCCGAATTTCGCAGAAATTGTTTTGCCTCTAACCGATCTCACCAAAGAAAAGGTATCAAATATCCTTCCATGGTCAATTGAGGAGGAAAAAGCTTTTGTAAAAATCAAAGATGAACTCGACAGAATGCCGAGTTTACATACCCCTGATATTAGTCGTCCGTTTTGGTTGTACACTGATGCGTCAGCAACCGCAATCGGAGTGTGTTTGGCACAGTATGACGATGTCGCAAAGGAATTGCCTATTGCATTCTTTAGTAAAAAACTCATCCCTACCCAGATGAAGTGGTCAACTATTGAAATAGAAGCTTTCTGTGTCCTAGAGGCATTAAAGAAATTCGATACTTGAGTATTTGGAGGTAAAATTCAGGTTGTTTCGGATCACAATCCCTTAACTTATTTAACTAATAGTGCCCCTTATGGAGCAAAACTATCAAGATGGGCACTTGCACTACAGCGATATAACCTAACTATATCATATCGGAAGGGTATCCAGCATGGAAATGCATATGCCTTATCCAGATTAGCGATAGATTTTGTAAAATAATGCTAATGTGTGTTAAATAATATTATAGTTGTGATTTTTTTTAGTATACATAATGTGATTTTGTATATGTGTATATAGACTCATTGAGAGTGTTTTTAAATTCAACCGTTTTAGCAATGTGTTATTTCTGTATAAATTCCTTTACAGTATAATTTGTGAGTTATTTTTATAATGTATTAAGTGTTTGTGAAATTTATTATAGTGATTAAATTAAGTTCATTTGAATGCATTTGTCATTATAATATGGGAGAGAAAGTCGCGTGTTTTTTTCGGAGCTCTTGCCTGTGCTATACTTGATAACTATTGTGTATATTGTTCTCTTTTTGTTTTTTAAGTCTCATTTCAGGTAGCTGCATCGTCCCTAAGGCGACGGTTGCGCTTCTTTAAGGGGGACGTGTAAGGATTCGAATCATTTACCATTGTGCCATCGGGGCGTCTATGAATTTGAACCTATTATTTGTAAATGGCTTTTGTGGCAACATGTTGTAATTCCATACTATTTAAGGTTTTTTTTTATAATAAAATTTCAGTAGCAGTGATTGTGTTTTGGCAGTCGTTATTTTGATGGTATATTCGATTGGTGAATTAGGTCCTTTTAGAGTAAGAGGAAACATAACGCGGGGTTAAGGAAACCTGACTTGCAGTGTACTGTGGAAGATATTTATTCAGATTTTTTATAAATACTTAATAACTCTTTAAATACAAATTCAATATTTTCATTAATGATATAGGAACAGTAGTACAAGTCAGATTATTTTATAAATATTTCTGACTTAGTTATTTTATTTTCTCACAGCATGTCTTCAAATAGATTTATTTATTTAGTTGCAATCCGTCTCAGCCCTGCCTATCCAAGAGGGTGTAATGCCTTCCACAGGCCAGAGGGGAAACATAAAACGGAAGAAATGAACTACATTAAAAAGAATTTACTAAGAACCCCAAGGGGTGACCAGAACAATTTGAAAATCATCGTTTACAACAATGAACTCAAGAAAAGGAAGAAGAGCAAAAACACAAAAATCTTAACATTAAAAACAGAAAAATAATTATGAATAAATATCTCGAATAAGAATTTCAATTTCTAATTTCTGAAAATATAGGTATTGTTTCATATGCCCTCGTCGTCAATATAGTATGGTTCATCCCAAAATATCTTCTGTGTTAATTTTCAAAATTTACTTTGTTTAGAGAATTTGTGCACTCATTCATTTCAGTATATTTAAGAAATTGTCGTTAAAAGATGTGGTGTCTATATTTAAATGCAAACAATAAAGTGTCCATTGTCAAGAATAAAATTTTTTTCTATTGTTAACGGGCATTGCATTACTTTTAAAAAATGCAGGATTGTTTTTAAATAATTTTCCAATGTTTTAACTCTTCGCGGTGCGGTGTGCCAGATGGTGGCACACCTAATTTCACTCGCTTCTCTACCGTTAAATTCAACTATAAATGTGAAATAATAGGTTTAGGATAGGACTAATAGTACTCCTTTTAGATTCTATATAGCAGCCTTATGAAATCTCGTTTCGGAATAGGAATTATTGGAGATAAAGCTTGGGAAAATTCCTTAACTTTTCAGTTTTCAGTTCTGGAAGTTTACAATTTCTGCAAATTAACTCCAAAATTTGCTTCCAATATTCTTGAAGTTTTAATTATGATTTTCTGTAAGATTCAACAATATTTTTAAGTGTACCAAGGTGGCTGTATCTAAGGGGTTTATCATATGAGGGGTTGACCCCCTCGGAATGAAGTAAGCTATTTTTTTAAAAAAAATTGTAGATTCTATGTCTAGACAAGAAACTGAACCCATTCATGATGTTTTTTAATCATATTTCAAAAACTTTAATGCCTTGCACCGCAGAGGGTTAAAATGCTATAGTTGCGATCTTCCGATTTGAGCGGCTCAGTATTCCTATTACCGTGATATCTCTGATCTCTTACATCAGCAAATCGCTTCTCTGACGCTTCCTCTGGGAAACACGGAAATTTGCTCTTGTTGACAAACAGCAACCGTGAGATTTCTACCCCTGAGATTTCTGGGCGGCGAAATTGGTTTGCTCCCCCCAAACACCAACTGGTACATCCACAGGGAAAAGGAAGCCCTGATGAAATGCAAGAGTATTTTTTTCTCTGGTGTTCTAATATCACAGAGTATCTATTTTATTGAAACATTTACCAGCTTCTATCCCTCTGCAATTCTTACGGAATTGCTTAGTGTTTCTAGGAAATATTGAAAATTAATTATTTTTCTTAATATCAGTTCTTACAATGCAGTTAGAATGCGCATTCGTAATCAATGTCTTAGAGATATAAAACATTTTTTTGCTTTTCTCTGTTTTCATATATTTTTATATAAAACTGAAGCTTTAAGCGTCATTTTAGAAATACGGTAGCGGTCAATGGAATCGAACCACCTACATTTATTATGAATAAAGAAATATAAATTTAAATTGTGAATATAAAACTGCTGGAAAGAAGGTAATTTTGATCCGTTTGAAATAAGAACGCATGAATCGATAATCATTTTTTCTATTGCGTTGTCTTTAAAAGGCATGCGTCAGACTCGTGTATGAAACATGAAAAAATCTAGTGTCCTGTGGTTTTGTTGACCACTAATGTAGTTAAAAAATAATTACAAACATTTTACATTTGTTCTTTACTATATTGGGGGAATTAATGTTTCGTATCACAATTTGATATCATTTTTTGATACTTATGCATCATGATAAAGTTGATATTTATGCATCATAGTAAATTTGATATTTATGCATCATAGTTTATTGCTGATTGCAATTATATTTTTGAGTTTTTTACACGTGAGATAAATAACAGCATTATTTACAACGTTAGGAACTTAGTTAGTTCTTTTAGTGATCTGATACACGCATTTATTTTCAAAGCAGGTTATAAATAATTTTGAAAGCGTTAAATATTTTTTGCTCAAGATAATTCTAACGAATTCACATATAATTTGCTGGAATTACAGAATATGAAATATTCAGTTTGATGTTATTTCTAGCACCTACTGTTAGAAGACGTATTCAGTCATTTCTTCTTTGAGGTATAAGTAATGTTCTTAATTTATTCTTCGACTAAATGGAGAAACTTAGTGAGTAATTTGTAAAATCAATTCTTATGTTTCATTAAATCTTTTATAAAAAGCAAGATAATTATGGCCCTGATTATGACAAAGTTAGAATAGTTCTATATTAAATACAAGGGAGGTAAAATTACTCTTTTATCCTTTAATATCAATTTATTATGGCACATTTCAATCTTTTTTTCAGAGCTTGTCTTGTTCCGTTATTTTTATCATTTATCTTTCTGATTTATCTATCATCATTAATATGTCCTTTTCCCAATCATTTATCTCCTTAGTTCTCTTACGTCCCTTATAATTCATGTAACTTTATCTTTTGCAATACAATACTGTCGTGGTTGATTCCAGTGAATTTCATTTATTTTCTTCCCACCGTTTCCCTGTATCTTCATGAATTCTTCAGTTTTACTTTGATCAAGATATGACAACGAACAGTGAGAAATCTTTTACAAGATATTGACCTGTTATATTTTGCCATAAGGCAAAAAATAGTTTTACTGTTCTTTTTTAATCTCTCAAATAAAAAAACTGGGCTTAAAATATATCATACTTGAATTCTGCGCTCGAAATGTTTGTAAAATACGTAAGATATTTAACATAGAATTACACCAATTAATATGATATTTTTTGTTAAATAATTTATTTCTTTTAATATACTTTACAATTTTTGAATTTAACAATAAACTAAACAGTTCTACATGACTGATATTTTTCAGAATTGATAAAAAATGTTTAACTAACAAAGCGCAACTGTTTAAATCCAAAACCATTGTGAGTAGCGGTTACATTGAAACCAATTTTTCGCAAATGTGTGCACGTTATATGACATCTACTTTACTTTACTTTGAACTACGTCAAATCCCTGACTCCAGATCATGTTAAAAATCTTCGGTTTCCAGTTTCGATGGGTGTGTGCAGAAACTTTATTGAACAAAAAAAATGATTACAGTCAGTGTTTAAACATGGATGAAATACATGTGAGAACTATAAAGAATATAACTAACTATAACAGGTGACTCGTGAGGCAGAAACAGTTTTAAGGCAGTCCCCAAAAGTTCACTACTTTTAAAAACTTGTAGGAAGACTGATTAGTGTCCTTGCTTTTGAACCTCTAGAGGGTCAGGGTCCATTAGTTTGAGGTTTTGGTGAAGGAGAGAAATCTGGGTGGGAGTCAGATGAACTGGTTGCGTACGGTTGCTGTTTTGTCAAGTCCTCATTATCGGTGAGGAAATATATCAGTTTGGCTATTTTTATTCTTGTTATTTTATTTAAAAGTAAGTTTTCCCGCCAAAGTAGAGTATTTTCTGCACTTGTCTTGGTAAAATGAAATGATGACGTAAGATGACAAGAAGTTGCGTAGTGGAGAGAGCCTCCCTTCTCCCAGCATGCGCAGATATCGGAATGATGAAGCCGGAATCTGTAGAGATAGCCGGGAAAAGAATTGTGGTCCTTAGCAAAAAGAATGGATTTTCTTGACCATGAGGAATACTCATTGAAGATTTTGTTAGAGAGACATTAGGGAGTATACTAAAGATAGCTTTTCCAGTGTCACCTGAATCCCATTCTTGTTGCCATTTATTGAGAGAGAGGTTCCTAAGCACTGTTTCAGATGACATTTCTGGGCCTGAAGTTGGAAGCGAGTCCCTTCTTTAGTATGCTTGTTTGGGAAGGGTGTCTGCTGCTTCGTTACCGAGGAAACCAACATGCGCCTTAATCCAGTTAAGTTGCGTTGATGGGTTCTGAAAGAGGGCTTGTTGTGTTTCTTGGACTAGTGGTTTAGAACTTTTGAAGGAAGAAATTGCTTTGAGTGCCGACTTGCTGTCACTCCATATTGATGTTCATATTCCCTTAGAATTATCCAAATTTATAGGCTTTTTTATTGCTAAGGTTTCAGCTTGAAAAACAATATTATATGGGCCTAGTTTTGACGTCAAATGAATTTGGATGTTATTTTAAACGATGCAGAAAGAGCAACCTGTTTCACATTCTAGATATGAGCCGTCTCACATCTAGAATGGGGAATGCGGGTCAGAGACTATGAAGACCATATACTCTAAATCAAAATGAGCTGGTTGAATGATAATAGGAGGATTTGGCTGTTGAAAATCTTGTTATAGGAAGCTTGAGACTTCCCAATTGCAATCCCTGCGAAGGCGATCTACTCTAACAAGAATTGACTCAATTTGAGCTTTGATATGTAGGGGACAAATGCCTTCGATCACTTGTAGAGCTGCTCTTAGAGTGGTGGAATACGCTTCACTGATGTTGGGAAGAAAATTTCTCTGTATTGAGCTGAGAAGCCTTTGTTGCTTTGAGGTGATATTTTTTGTCCATTCCGTTGTTCCATAAAGTAAGATTCTTTCTATAGCTGTAAAATAGATTTCCCTTCTGATATTTTTATTCAGACCCCAGTTTGGCGCGGCGGTACTTTTTATTTTTTGATAAAGGTTTAGCGTTTTATTTTTTTAACTCGGACAGATGTGTGGCGAAATTTAGTTTATCGTCAATAAAGACCTCTAGATATTTGATGCTTGCTTTCCTTTTGAGAAGATTACCTTCCCATCTTATGCCTGCTGATCAGCGAGGTCCGTTTCTGTATTTATTGAAATGCAAGTAGTTGGGTTTATCTGCGGAAAATTCCAGATTATATTTTGCAGTCCAGTATTTAAATTGATTTAGGGCTTCATTTGCAAGGGATTTAAATTTATTCTTTGTTTGTGCTTTTATAAGAAAGATGAAGAAATCTGCGAAGGCTTACAGATGAACTCCTTCTGGCCAGGATTGATTTAGAACTTTTTTCGCCACAAGATTCCAAAATGCCGGACCAATGCACGACGAAAATAATCTGTATGTGACTGACTTTGATAGTAATATGACCTCTGGTGGTCATATTTGAAACCATTTTTATTCGCTGTATATTTTCCTCGTTCCTTTAAAAGTCATCCTCGAAGAGTTACACTTTTCTGATGAATGTTTAAAGCAGAAGGTCGACCAGAATAGGGGAACTCTTTAATTATGGTCATTCTCTATTACAGAATTTGTATAAATGTTTTTGATATAAGTATTTTTCTGAATATATATATATATATATATATATATATATATATATATATATATATATATATATATATATATATAATCACTTTCTCCACTTCACATGAATAATTTGTTGGGAAGTAAAAAGAACCCATTTCGGCGTATAGATTTCTGGTTTTATAGATATGACTTCAAGTCACTGGATAGCCACCAGAAGTTAAAAAGATACTGCTTCATATAGGGCTACTATATGTAAACTTTGTTTGCTTCAATCTGTTTTTCAGGAATCCATGTAAGGTCAGATTCAGATTATTTCATATGATCTATCTGTTGTCTGATTAACTATTGAAGATTATCTATTGCAGTAAAATATGCAGACGAGAAGACAATAACGAGGCAATAAAAGACAAGTAAGGATGATAGGATTATCTCTTCAAATCTCTTCCTTTATAGTAGGCAACAATTCCAAAAGATGATCAGTAGTTGTTGTCTCGACAGTCAGCTCTCCTGATATATTTCTTTAAAATAATGTGAACAAATGAAGTAAAATGTATGGTCTATTAAATTTATTCTGGGGTTGTATGGATACGAAGGAATAAGTAAGTAACAAATCGAAAGACTTTTCGTTAATGCAAAATGGTCTGATTCAATCCTTTGAAGACGACCGCGAGCTAATTCTACGAGAAGCCGACACGCTCGCGAGACAGTCGTCCTCAAAGGGTTAAATGCTTAACTCTATCGATACGGAACCGTTCCATACGTCCCTTCAAGCAAAAGACGAAAGCCGTCCGAAACGTCCGAATGTCACTCTGAAATTTCCATCCCCTTTCGTAAAGTGTGATTGATTTCACTCCCACGACGCGCGCTTTCTTCTTTAGAGTGGCTCTCCCAGATGTGTTGGGGGGAGAGGGGAGTTTTCTTACAATTCGGACAATGGCAGCTGTCTTTCTTATTTTTGAGGGGAGAAAGTGAATTTCCTTTATCTTTGATAGAGGAGCTCGGTCGTTCCCGTATGTTGAGGTCCCTTTATTTCAATGGCCTTAGGAATCAGAGGATTAAAGTGATTGCATCAAGATAAGAAAATATGGTCAGCTTTATTCGTGATTATTTATAATAATTTCATACTCATTCATATTTTTACAACAAAACTGTTAAAATTTCTTAATATTTTTCCCAGACTTCGTGGAATAAATCAAATGCTTACCGGATTATGTCTTAACTTCGAGATTCTCATGCGATTTCCTGAACTTATTCTTATAATTTTATCTTCTTTCATTACCAGTAGATTTGCCCCTATTCCTAAATCTTCCTTGGAAAAATCTTCCAAAATTTCATTCAATTCAAAAAATATCATTCTATGGATTTCAAGAATGCAAACAGAAAAATATTCATGGTCATGAGTTCCAATGCTGGAACACAAAAAATAAAAACGAAAGATTAGAAGTTCAATAGTAATTCTGCAACTTCGTTTAATCGTTTATTTTCAAACGCCCAAGTCCCAGTTTACTCAATATGGTCCATACCTCTGATCAAAAGAATTTCTTTCAGAATAAATTCCAATGAATACATATCATTGCATTTAAAGGTAAAATATTTTTGCAATGCGTAAGAAAATCGATTCTTTCTTTGAAGAAGAAAGGCAAGGGCAAACTTTTGACGAATCTTCTTAATGCTAATCTACTGACCATAAAAGAATTTTCGAAGATAGCTGTTCCAGGTTTAATTCCACGGAGAAATGTTTCGAATATATATAACCTCCTTAACCTGATAGACTTTTCTAGAATTCCTCTCCCAATCGAAACAGATCTGTAGTTAAATTTCTTGCGACCTCGGAAAACCTTTTAGAAGTAAAAGAGTAAAATAAACATAAGAAATTTCGATATACGTGCAAACACGATATAAGAGAAAGTAAAATATTTTGTCAGATCTTCAGAAATGATGTTATTGAAACGCAATTTCTAGCTATGAATTAGTACTCTTATTTCTGGTAGAAACATTTTATAAAATCGTATAAGATTCAGATTAATTGCTATGATAAATATTTATTCAGTTCCAATATTTTTATCAAATCAGTAAGATGTTCAGAAGATTGATATTCTTTATTGAAAATTTTGAAAAAGATTCCACTCCTATGTTAAATAAATTTATCAGAAATTCTGTGAAAGTGTTGTTTGATCAAGTATATTTTGTGTGACAAAAATTATTTTGTTCCTAAAGGTTGATTTGATTGTGATATGTCTTGTCATTAGCAAACATGATATGAATTTTAACCGTTTGAGTGCGGTGGCATTTTCGGCTCATAAAAAGCACTCAAACGGTTAAGGTGCAGAACGTTGGTCAGAACTTTTTGATACAGTAGGTGGAATAAATATTTTCTTGTTAAAAGCATAATCAAAAGATAGAATCGCAGATGTTTTATAAAAGTTCGTATTCATCACAATTAGGATCCACGAAAATATCTAGAATTTAAAATTGATAGTATCAAATTATTAGCAAATGAATAATTCTAAATACTATTAAAAATATGTCTTCGTATACTTGCAATATGGGAAATATTTTGGAACTGTAAAATACAATTAGGGCAGATTTTTTATAGCACATTAACCTTCTCATACCTAGCCAGGAGGTTCCGGGCGGCATATTTACAAACCCTACCCTGATAGAAGTGAGGCAGGAAATCGGACAATATGATTGGCTCGCTTCGCCGAGAGCCGATGACGTCGTTCTTTGCTCTCGTGCGTGTACTTTTCATTAGTATAATTTCTTGCAGTGTGGGATGTTTTATTTTTTATGATATTTTAAAAAATAATTTCATTTTTTAAAATATTACAACGGAAGAATGTTTTCTGTGCTCAACTGTGGGAAAACGGAGAAGAAAAATAGGACGACTCTTGTTTTGTTATGATTGCCGTACGCTACGTGCGAGAGCTGAAAACGACGTCACTGTTCCTCGTAGCCAATGATATTGACTGATTTCCTGTCTCAGTTCTATCAGGGTAGGGTTTGTAAATATGCTTCCGTGCGGTCTACAGGTTTCGACTTCGCGCCTAAGATGGACGGTTTAAGGTGCGTGTCTTCTTTTGAGGGGTGGTCGGGTAGATGGCTTCGTTGATAAGAGTGGTGGGGGGTCTAATAATCCTTGCTGGGGTCTTTCTCTCAGCCCGTTTCAATCAGGACCACCTGGGTTGGAACCTCACGAAAACCCACCAGGAAATCAATAAGAGTAGGAAGGTGACAGCTTTATTACCTTGAATAGCGGGGTGTGTGATGGTGGTGTAAACACCACACTGAATGGAAGAGTCCACTTCAATGTTGCATCCTCTCCAAAACCACTGGTTTTAAAGGGGAAATGTCCCCTTGGGATTAAAGAGTTAATGTAAATTACCTTTGGATTAAAAAAAAATCACACCATTTCCCAAAGCAACTGAGCGTTGAAAATTATAAATGTTTGTTTGGAAATTAGAAGCGTGACACATATCATTATTGCAAAGAAAGATTTTGGGCAAAAGAGTTTTGATAGAGCACAGGAGGTATTTAATTTTTAAGGGGAGTTGGAACCCTATGTCCGTTAATCCTAACCCTGTTACATCGATGCACCTTTTCTCAAAATCTGTTATAGATTCAAGATTGAAATTTTTTATACAAGTAAAGTACATCTTTCTCATTATACTGATTTGATATTTTGGTTAATTTTTAATTTTTTATAAATTTACAAAATATTTAATTAGACATAGTGAAATTTTACCCTATTTTGACACAAACAAAATTCTAAAAAATAAAATTTTGAGTTCTTTTTAAAAAGGCTCATTTCAGTATCATGAAAAAGGTGTACTTCACTTGTATAAAAAATTTCAAACATGAATCTATAACAGATTTTGAGAAAAGGTTTATCGAAGTAACTGGGTTAGGGTTAACGGACTTAGGGTTCCAACTCCCCTTAAATTGTGTTCTTGATTTCATTGTCAATGATTGAATTCTACATGTCATGCCGATCAATGATTTGTCTTTGCCTGAAGTTAATTTAAAAATACAAAAATTCCTTAAAGTAGCCAATTTTGTTAATAGCTGTTGCTCCTTAATATCTTTTTTTACAAATCATAACAATTAATCTTACTCGTCTTTTTGCGCACGAAGACTTACGGTGAATTAACAGCTGATAGCTTTGAAATTTTGAAACACATTATATAAATTGTGTCAAAAATACAAACACACGGCAATAAAAAAGGAAGCAAATTTCTCCTTTTATGATGATTAATCCTAATGAGACCTGGAGAATGTTGACTGAAAGGAAGAATTTTGTTCTGCTTTACTAAAAGCAGTGAGAAAAGCGACAAGAAATATATTGAAATTATATACAGGTATATGCTTTACACTGAACGCAAATATTCTTTCTCTTCGGCAGTAATTTTGCTTATTATTTAATGCACTTCTAGGCAATACATCCCCGAATACGGAAATTTAAAGTTTTAAAATTGATAATATGGCGATAAAGGGCGACGTTGACTGCCAAATTTGTTGTTTTCTTGAATGAAATTTTTCTTTCTTTTTATGACTGCTTTCTATATACTTGTGAAATATCGAAATATTTGAAATGACAGTCAGATGAAAAAATCTAAAATTAGCTCTTCTATAATTGAAAAGTCCATAAAGGTTTCATTTCTTGTCATCAAATTGCCTAAATTTATTAAAAAGTATTTTAAAAAAATGCAAAACTGTAAGGATAAAATTAGACAGTGATAAAATTAAGAGCAATGTAATAATAAAATTGTCAAATTACAGGGTTGAAGATTTATTATTAGTTATACATAATTGAAATTAAGGGTGTTGGGTTCACACAACTGTCAGCACTGGTAAAAAGCACATCGCTTTATTTACATATTTTTTTAAGAATTTTGACCCTGGCATTTTCCATTCAAGTTACAGTTCCGATGTAAACATTCATGGATAATGCGTTTGTAAATAAATATTTATTTTCAATTTTGTAAAACTGTTCTATTTCTTGAATGAAACTTCTTTCTGTTGAGTCAGGGACTCAAAAGTATGTTAACTTAAATATCTTGACTTGGCATTTTTGAAGAGATTTACTTTTTTAAAAGGCAAAACTTTCATTAAATTTAGAGAGATTCCAGTTCAATCTTGGTTTGCTCTAAGAAAGAGGCTGTAGAATTCATGAAGTTATATCCTTAGCATAGCATTCTTTATAAAATGATGTATATTTTACAATAATTTACACTAATTTAAGTGAAAATCATGCTTTTATTAGAGCCATATCAAATTATATAGTATTTCCTCCATTGTAAATAATTTTCCTTCCAGGCAATTAAACCCACATAAATTTTCTTCGTCTCAAAATGACCGTTTATATTGTGCTAAATTTTGGTTAGAATTAATACATACTTCTGTGCAAAATTTGTGCTTAAGATACATGGCATACAGACGCAAGTTTGGATTTAATGCCAGAATTCAATAGAACTTTATGTGGTAGAGAGTAATAATAAAAAGCAAAATAAATGCTATTAATCACTATTCTTTTTATATTAACTAAAATGCTGCTTTCCTTTTCTTTATACAATATTTACTTTATTCTATTGCTTCTCCCAATACAAAACTTTAGCAGGAAAAAAGCAAACGTTTCTTTTGAAAAATAAACAAATAGTAGACTTATCTTAAATGAATGGAAATGCTCGCTTTAGTGGATATGAGAATAATACAATGAAGAATAGTACAATGAATGAAAAATAAAATGAATCTGCATAACAAATTCAAATAAAAAAGGATTTGAAAACATTTTTTAATGTTTTACATTCTTTTGGCATTACTACTATGTTATGAAATTATTATCACCCAACTAATTTCTTTACTTTCGAGACTTTCTCTAAATGATTTTTTTTTCAGCATTTGAAATTTGAATAAGAAGAAAAAATATTTTGTCATGTTATTTAAATATCCTTGTTATAGAAATAAATGCTTTCCTTTTAATTCTTATGAAATCTGTGTTTCGATTTCTTAAAGCAAAAATAAACTCATGTGAATGCCACCTATTCATAATGAGTATTAAGTATCAAGGATCTTTCATATTTGTTTTTTTATAAATGGCAACAGGAAGACAATATAATCACAATTTAAATACCCGCTTCAATTCACATTAAACCCAGTTCTAATTATTCTAAAACGTTGTAGAACTGTGGTGATGATTATATATTTTATGAAGTATCATTTTCTGTATGCTTTTTATTGTAAATAAAAGTCTGGTACCGTATTTTAAAAATAACTAAAAATCTATGAAAGCTATGGCATTATGTATAGCATCCCACACTTTTTTTAAAGAAGGTGCATTAAAGATATTGCAATTTATAAAATCTCTTATGAAGAAAGATTTTTGCAACGCTTCCATTAAAATACTAATTTTTCCCCGTGAGAGCTATTTTATATATTTAGAAATGAATACAAAGAAAATTAGCATTTTTTCAGGTCATGGTATATGGAAACAAACACAATACTTCGTTTACGAATTCATATCTTGGAAACCATAGCGATAGATAGTATTCACATAAAAATCTACCGAAAAACTGATATGGCATGAAAATGAATGCGCAGACATGGGTTTTAAAAAAATATAAAAAATAATCGTTTCTTTCCTTAGTATATCTGATGGTTTAATTCCTATCAACCAGTTGCTATAAAGGATATTTTAAATTGTTTTTTAAATGTTGCTTTTAATAGCAACTATTGATATTATTACGTAAAACTATTTCTTTCTTAGACTTCCATTGACAATTTCTATTAAGACATACAGGAGCGATGTTATTTAATTGTTATTTCCATCCTCAACTAGATAGATACATCTATTTAAATGCCTGTCATTTTTACCACTTACTAAGATTATTGTGAATTGGTATCTCAATGATAGCACTGATATGGAAAAAGCATGTAAAACCTTTTATTCCCGCTTTATCAGTCTATGGATATATATTTCATTTTAGTTGGTGAACTACAGTAGATAAATCGATAAAAATACAGCTTTAAGTTGTCTTCGGCTATCGAAAGTGAATGCGAGGAAACTTCTCTAAGATGTTTTGACAGCTTGATCGATGACACCAGACTGTAGACAGAAAGAATAGGAAAATAGAAGTCTTCTCCAAGGGATATTTATTTTCAAGTTATTTATAACATACCCAGCTTTGTCCAACATCTATAAAAATCGTCATTATTGGTCTCTACTGGATTAGATTACGCGAGCAGTAAAGGAGATTAGTTCACAAACATGTCTTTTTCAGAACATTGAAGCTTCTGAATGTCAGTGTTAAATTATCTGTTGAGAAGTATTGATGGTTCAAACGTGATTTTTCAGCTTCTGGAAGGCAACTTTTTAGGAAATGCAAGTTCCCATACGGATGGAAAAATGTAACGGGACTAAATTTACAATAGAGTAGAATTGTGAAGAAAACTGTAATTATTTTTTTTAAGAATACCATCGCGTTTATAATTTATGTATGCATCTCAAGCGTTTTTCTTTAAGTTTTTTAAGTAAATTTATGCTAATAACGCCAATTTCAAAATTATTCCTAAAGTTATCAATCTTTTAACAATTTGTATGAGAATGTTTTTGTCAGTTTTAATGACGCTTACCATGAGAATATTTCTGTTGAATTTTTTACTTCATAATTGAAATTGAAATTTTCAAAAATGGTAAAATAATTGATGTATTACTTGTATTTATTGCCACTTTTTAAATGTGACAATATCTTGTGGCATCATCGCGGCAT
Organism: Araneus ventricosus; assembly: GCA_013235015.1. NCBI lineage: Eukaryota > Metazoa > Arthropoda > Arachnida > Araneae > Araneidae > Araneus > Araneus ventricosus. Next base: position 138,125 of record BGPR01000648.1, on the reverse strand, counting down.
CTGCCAATATCCTAAATTGTAATTTCATGCAGTTAGGATCAGCCCTCTTTGTGATGTCACCCATCGACCAATAGCGACGAGTCTGTTGCAGTATTTAAGGACTGTGGACCTGGAGGTACGGAATTTTAAAAGATTTACATGATCTGGGTTTGAGAGGAAACCTACCCATTTTTATTAAAAATTTTTTTAAACTCAGGAAATTCCGAGTAAAAGTAAAATCCGAGTTCTCTGACTTTTTTATCCAAGAGGAAGGTGTTCCTCAAGGTAGCGTTTTAAGTGTAACTCTTTTTATTTTAAAAATTAACAATATTTTAAAACAATTGCCAACTTCTGTGAGAGGTTATTTATATGTTGACGACCTGTACATTTCTTGTACAGGGACAAATATGAATTTTATTCAAAGACATTTACAAACTGCTGTAAATAATATTACACAATGGTGCAACAGTAACGGTTTTAGCATCTCAACATCTAAAACAGCTGGTGTACACTTTTGCAGAAAACGGAACTTGCATCTTGACCCAGAAATAAAATTATATGGTGAAATTATAACATTTGTAAATGAAATCAGATTTTTAGGGGTTATTTTTGATAAAAAAACTCACATTTCTCCCTCACGTCAAACAGTTGAGAAAAAAAAGTGAAATTGCCTTAAATATTTTAAAAGTCTTATCAACGACAGCTTGGGGAGCTGACAGAGATTCAATGCTCAAAATATATAGGGCTACAGTACTCTCCAAGCTTGATTATGGTTGCCCAATTTATGGCTCAGCCAGGAAAAGCGTTTTACAGAAACTAGATCCCGTACACCATCCCAGATAGCAATTTTAGTTTGCAGCAAGCTTGCCACAAATTTGTCATGACAAGAGTGCAAGCTTGCAGCAAGTTAACGAAAGCTCCGAAGTCACCATGAAACGAACTTGCAGCAAGCTTGCCACAAGCTTGCAGTGCAAACTTATTGCAAATTATAGCAAAAACAGAGTACGAAACACAACCCGGGATAGAACTCGCGACCTCCCGGTTCCGAAGCGGAGACGCTAACCATCGAGCCAGTTGAACTTCTGAGAGAGGAAGATAGATTTCGCTAATACATCGTTCGATTCGATTCGTATACGATTTATTTTTAACTATTTTCTGGACTTCATTATTTTTTTGAGTTGAGAATATGATTTGAAGTCTAAGAGAGAGCGATTTTCGCTAATAACTACGTTTTGCTAGTAGAATAAATTATGAAATTAGAGTTCAAAAGTAATTAATTTAAAATGGGACAAAATGTCTAGTTATTATTTTTCAACAAACACTGACTGTTTTTTAGATTTAATTTTGTTTATAAACGTTAAAATTTCAACATTAAGAAAAAAGCGATATAGTTTTCTTTAAAGTGCGAGTTCTATATTTAGTAAAGAGATGGAAAATGTTTCACAAATTTTTTTCATAAAAAAATTATTTTTTTTCACAAATTATCATTGATTTATTGAATTAATAAAAAAGAATTACGGTCTAGGAGATGCTATTAAAAATCGGATGTCTTTTAAAACAGAGACAAAGATAATTATCTCTTTATTGTGCTATCTTTGCAGGAAGCTTGTTTTGCAAAATTGCAGCAAGTTTGATTTGAAAGGAGGTGGCGCTATTTGTCACATCGAACTTGCTTCAAGTTCGATTCAAGTTTGACGCGTCAAATTTTGCCATGACAAGTCAAAATCAAACTTGCTGCAAACTTACGTGCTATCTGGGATATAGCTCTCCGTCTCTGTTCGGGAGCTTTCAGAACATCTCCTGTTTATGTTGAGTGTTACGAACCGGCCCTTGAACTGAAAAGACAAATGTTGTCACTGCATTATTATTTTAAAATTCAATCGAATGCGAATCATCCATTTCACGATTTTAAGCTTCGCCCATTTCTTCTTCGATTACAAGATGCAAGAAAATCATTCATACCCGTGTTTTTTACAAGAGTTCATGTCATTCTTTCCGATTTATACCTGCTTTACCTACATGTAACCCCACAACCGAAAACTAATTTTCCTCCTTGGGGAATTCCTGTGGTGCAATTTTTAAATCTTTTTCAAACTTTTATCAAATCCGACACGGCTGGTATCATTTATCAAAAATTTTCATTGAACATAGACAGGAATATGATGATTTCATTGCAATTTATACGGTCGGTTCAAAATCAGCTGATCATGTTTCGTTTGCCGTTGTATTCCCAAACATAACTCTTTCTTTTAAACTTCATTCCTCTTGTTCAGTTTTCACGGCAGAGATAACTGGTCTTTTACTTGCTTTGGAAAACATATCTGATTGCATGGAAAGGAAGTTCATCATCTACACGGATTCACTAAGTGTTTTAGAGTCTCTGAAATCATTTTATATTCATTCTCATCACCATCCTTTGGTTTTAAATGTTTTACATCTTTTAAATAAACTTGCATCACGTGAGTTTAATATTTTATTGTGTTGGGTGCCATCTCATGTTGGGATTGTGGGCAATGAGGAAGCAGATAAGGCTGCCAAATTCGCGAATACTATAACTAATTCTACTGTCCCTTTGACTGATTTTAAAAAAATATACTAAAGTACTCCTTTATGCAAAATGGCAGAGACAGTGGGACACGGAGACGGATAACAAGCTTCACTCTGTTAAACCCCACGTGCAACCTTGGCCTTCTCTAACGACCAGGAAAGCGGATACGCTCCTCACCAGACTACGAGTGGATCACACTCGATATACCCATCGCCATCTACTGTTCGGAGAACAGACACCAATGTGCTCTCAATGCAACTGTAGTATGTCGATTAAACACATACTCTCTGAATGTCCGAATTTTAACTCCCAACGTTTAAAATTTTTTTAAACGAATTCTGTTGATTTATCTCTTTTACTTGGCAAGACTCCACATGTGAACCTTTTTGCTTTTTTGAGGCCAATTGGTTTTTATCCACATATTTAAGCAGTGCTCTTTGTTATATTTTCTTCCCATTATTTTCTATACATTAATTTCATACTTTTATCGTGACGGATCTCCACATAGTTTGGCGCAGCATGGTCAAATTTATGGCTCTTGCACCACAAAACCAAACTCAAACTCAGCTACTTTTCATTCTTTGCTCTTCCTTGTTTGTATAATTTGATAGCTAGGTGTATAATGATTTTATGATCTAACATTTTAATTTAATTGTTGTTTCATTAAATTTGTTATTTCGTTAACGAGTAGTCTTGCTTCGACTTCGTCACCATTTACGCACAATGCAGTACTTCTGATTTATGAGGAATACAGGTATGATAGATCGAGAAGCCGAGTAGGGTAGTATCGTACTAGTTAATATGTAGCACTTGAGTGTCAATAGTTCTATGTACTGACTACCTCAGCAGATACATAAATAAATATCACCTCTATCAGGGCTGTGAAGTTAACTTGACCTAGACGTAGGCCTAGAAGTTACAATCTAAGGTATCCAGTTATATTTTTTTAATGCTTGTATTGTCTCAAATGCATTTTGATGTCTATGCTTTACAATGGCTTATTTTAAATTGCTGCTAATTAATATATTACTCTGTTATTAAACACATAAAAAGGGTTTATAATAAATACTGATTTCGGAACATTTGGACAATTTTAACCTCTTTCTCTTTGGTCTTGATCTAACTTTCAGAGTGTCGTCTTTTAATATACAACCAGAATTTCCCAGAATAGTTACAGGAGAAATTATTTTAGTTTTAAAACTATTGTAAATAATATGTGTCTATAATTGCAAATCTTAATTGTATTGTGAAATTGAACATTGTTCAGTGAAAGAAAATTGTTCAAATTGTGTAATGTCAAAATTTTCTTTATTATTATCAATATTTTATTATCTATCGTCCTATGTAACGATATTCAGTTATTTTTGGTCGCAAATTAACTTCCACGGATTAGTTAAGAACATTTAAATAAACTTTTGGCATTTTTAACCGGAAAAATAAAACATTTTTACTAAATATTTATGCATGGTAGCGTTAGTTTTAAAATATTTTATTTATGAAATTAAGAGAAACAAACCGAAAGCTTTATTCTTTACAGTTATTTCCTGAAAGTCTCTCTGTTTCCTACTTATAGATAAAATGATTACAGCAAAATGTTAAATATTTGTCTATGGAAACATACATAAATTCTGCTTGTACCACACCATTTAACAATAAAAAAAATTTTTTTTCCTAAAATATTTAATGGATAAGCAATTAGAGTTGGAAATGTTTATGTTACAATTAAAAGATTCATTTTATCTTACAACTAAAAAAGCCTTTTTAAAAAATTACTTGCTACAAAATGAATTTTTGATAATTCAGTATAGAAACAGTTTGTGTTAAAATTAATAATGAGAAAATCATAAGAATTAGATGGTAAAATACAGAACTACGAATAGTTTTTAGAGTTAAACCGCTTATGTATTTTTATTATACTTAATCCAAAAATGTCTCATTTTTTATACAAAGTTTTTTTAAATATTTATCTTTGGAAACATACATAAATTTTTTTTCTGGTTCAGTATATGAAAAAGAAACAGGTGGGAAATTAGTTTTACTTGTGGAAGGATCTCTCATGTTTCCCAGTGGAATTATTTATCTTTCATTATGCTAATAGTTGCAGTGCTTAAGTCAGTAATTTCGACTATGAGCTCGACTATGAGTCATTTATGACTATGAGCTCTTTATTTTTCTTCAAAGCCTTACGGCTATTCCCAAATACAGGGTGTCCCAAAACGACGGCATAAACTCTGCACAGCTAGATTCCTCGCTGGGAGTACATAAAAATTGCCCAAAGAAGCGTTCCTGTACGATCCATAGTTTACGAGAAAAATACGAAAAACAAAGTATGACGTCACTGCCGGTGCAAGAAAAAACACTTTATTGAACATATCAACAGCAGCATGTGCACAATTTAAAGCAGATGTTCAAAGTGTCCGCCGTGCATGTCGAGGCAGGCTTGAGCACGCCGTGGAATGGCTCTCATCACACGCTGCAGCGTCGCGGGGTCCACCCAAGTACAAGCAGCATGCAGCCGAGCAACTAAGTCCATTTGTGTTGTCACTACGTCTCGATACACCAATTCCTTGAGATGGCCCCATAGGAAAAATCCAACGGTGTAAGATCTGGCGAACGTGGCGGCCATAGAACCGGACCCCCACGTCCGATCCAGCGGCCGGGGTATTCCATATCCAGCCAACCACGTACAGGAGCACAGAAATGCGCCGGAGCCCCATCATGCTGGAACGAAAGTCCCTGTATTGCCGCTAATGGTATGTCATCGAGGAACTCGGTTAAGACCTCATTGAGAAACATTTTCAACATTATCGTCTGGAAAGATATGCAAATACTGTTGTTGATATGTCCAATAAAGTGTTTTTTCTTGCACCGGCAGTGACGTCATACTTTGTTTTTCGTATTTTTCTCGTAAACTATGGATCGTACAGGAACGCTTCTTTGGGCAGTTTTTATGTACTCCCAACGAGGAATCTAGCTGTGCAGAGTTTATGCCGTCGTTTTGGGACACCCTGTATTTTTACTGATTCTCACTTGTTTCCTGTGTTTCGATGTTTGCAGTTTTAATATAGATTCGTAGAAGTTAGAGTCGGTTTGTATAAAGAAAGAAAAATATTTCTGCTCTATTTCCCTATGATTTTTGTCAGATATTATTCTAAATCTTTCAGAAAGGGAAAAATCATTTTTGAAAGTAAAATACGGTGCTGAATGAAAAGAGTGTGAGAAAAGAAAATTTCTCTTTTTACATTTAGACCCATTAACCGTTGAGATTGCGTTGACGCAAAGGTGAAAATAAATGCTTATAAAAATTATCAACCAAAAAAAATTATGTTAATAGCAGTTTTTGAGTAGGTCATAATATGGAGAATATTTCAGTAAAAAAATATTTCCCTTTAACGATAATTTTATTTTTTAAATAAGAGTTCCGTACTTGATGCATTTTTTAACGAGAACTTTTGACCTGGTCTTTCCAGAGAAAAACTGCAACTAGAGAAACATGAGTGTTAGAGGTGGTCTATTGTTTGTCAAGGTCACTGCTTATCAAAAAATTCCATTAATCAGTTGTTTGTGGTTTTCTGCATGGTTTGATAAAACAGGTGTTGCGCTCACGCAACGTCAACGGAAAAAGAGTAATTCAGCCATTTACTCTCAACGTTAGACAATGTGGTAATTTTTCTCCTTCGGCTAGCAAAAGAATAAATAAAATGAGATAATTGACATTAAAAAATGATCTTCAAAGATTTTTTGATGACGATGAAAAGGGTGAAATCGGTTTTGTAGTTATTTATGCAGAAAATCAAAAGTTGGTGGCGAAGAAAAAGAAATGATAATATTTTGAATAATCACAATAATGCTTTATAATGCTACAGGCCTATTATTCAAGAACGTTGATGAAAAAAGTTTTTGTTTCACAATCTTGTCTTATTCAACAGTATAACACAAAAGTGGGAGGAGTTGATGTATGCGGCAATTTAACAGCCAATTACAGGATTGATACCCGTGGAAAAATATAGAGATTCCAATATTTACTAATTAAGTTTATGTAACCTTGACAGATGCATCGGAAACATTAAGATTGTCTATTATTGAAAGTAAAAAAAAAATCTTTCTTGGATTTTAGACGTCAATTTGCATTATTTCTTTTGCACACTCCCTTTGAAAGGGAAGTGGAGATTTATTATGCAATTATAGATCAGCAACAGGAAGACCTAGTATGTTCAGTATTCAAAAGCCATTATCTGGAGAAGATGGGTCTTTATTTATAAAGTCCGAAGCAAACAGTGGACTGCATTATAAGCATAGCCTGACTGTTTACCGATGCAAAGTCTTAAAATAGTGTACTTGATAATCAAAGTAAACTTTCCGTTCTAGAAGCTATTTACTGAAAATAATCAATTATTTTTAAGAGCAAAATATCTTAAAATTTGATAATAAATTAATCACGTGTTAAGTGATTTATAGCCTTTCAAAACATAAAAATTTAAACAATTTTCCATTTTTGAACTCTAATCTATTTCCTCATATGTTCAATTCAAAGATATAAATACAAATTAAGGGAAATTTTAACTGCGATAGAGGTAAAAATACAACAATATTATCACTTAAAATCCGTACCTTACTCCTTTGACTTTGCGTGAACTCAACACTTGATTTTTCAAAAGCTAAGACGATCTCTACTAATTTTATAATAAATCAATCTTATATAGGTTCAAATCAACAATTAATATTATTCGTATAATAAAAAATTATTCGCTTATAGTTTTGTCGTTAAATAGGTTAAAGGCTAATAAAAACGAGTCATTTAAATTTTTTATGAATATGAAATTATAAATTTAAATTTGCAAATAGTACCGTTGAAAAGAAGTTAATTTTAATAATTTTTCAACAGAAACGCATGATTACATCATCGCTTTTGCTGTTTCATCATTTTATAAGTAGTTGCGTCATATTTGAGTATAAAATTTAACAAAATTTGGGTGGCGTGTTTTTAATAGATGATCACATAAATAAGAAATTAAGGAGGAAACACTGGAAATGGAGAAATAAATCATAAGCGTTTAGATATTTTATATAGGGTATTTCAGTTTCATTATCATTTTTCAGCTGTTCTTATATCTTTTAAAAAATATTCACTATATAATTTTGAATAAATATGCAGAAATACTTTCGAAATACTCATTTTTCTTGTAGTTTCTTTGAAGTGAATACCTTGCAATGCGTTTTAAACTTAAGCTTCTTTTGAATTTTTTTTTCTCTTTTCTCTTTCTTTTTTTTCAACAAAAAGTGTGAGATCAGTTTCTTTAATGACTTTACTTCGGTTGACTTTTCCAGTCATAATTATTATTATTCATATTACAACGGTATGTTTTTTGAATTGTCCATTGTATTTAATTTTTACAAAATTCAGATGAAACATTTTATGACTTAAAAGTCAAAATACAACACCGTCACAGTTTCCAGCCTAGAAATAGACACTTCCAAAGTTTCACATCCAGGAACCAGAAATTCGATGAATACCTAGTCGAGCATCAGCACACACTAGCTTAGGAACAGCAACCAGACAACACAAAATCTTCTTCCGTAATTAATTTGAAAAATTCACCCTTCACATCATTGCCAACCCTGGAGTAGCAATTCTCAGTTAATATTGAAGCGATCTGTGAGTAAAATTAACAAGAGAGAACACAAAAACCAGTCTCACAACTTTTGGGATGGTTGCGACAATAATCAGCAATGTAACCGGTAGTAATACATTATCTATTCTTCTTATCGCCGTATCGAACAACACTAGCAGCCCGAATCATGGAACTGTAACTGTATGATGTAACAATGTAACTTGTGTATGCAACAATGTAACTGATGTATGTATGCAACAATGTAACTTGTGTATGTAACACTGTAACTGATGTATGTATACAACAATGTAAC
>BGPR01000648.1:60217-123438 GCA_013235015.1 Araneus ventricosus | reverse complement strand
CAAGATCTTCAGTCACAGCAGGCGTCTTCGTGCTACTCTAAAGATTTCATGTGCGCCCCTCGGAAGAAAAAAGTCCAGTGGGTTGAGGTCCGGTTTCAGAAGTTCACACAGAAGGAACGACTGGCGCACCCTCTCGAAGATTCCTGGTGTTGTGTTGATTTGTCTGCGTGGCAACAACGATTGTCGCCTACGATCTTCAGCTGATCCCAGGCGTCTGAATAATTAAAGCATTCATAAAGCCCGAAGAAAAGTCCAGTGGGGTTGAGGCCGGTCGTTGCACAGTTCACACCTGGCGAAGAAATGACTGGCGCACCCTCTCGAAGATTCCTGGTGTTGTGTTGATTTTGTCTGCGGTCAACAACGATTGTGGCTCGGATCTTCTAAGCCGAGTCACAGGCGTCTCGCATACACTAAAGATTCTGGATGCCCCCGAACCGGAAGAAAAAGTCCAGTGGGTTGAGGTCCGGTCGTTGCACAGTTCACACCGGCGAAGGAATGACTGGCGCACCCTCTCGAAGATTCCTGGTGTTGTGTTGATTTTGTCTGCGGCAACAACGATTGTCGCTACGAGATCTTCAGCCGAGTCCACAGGCGTCTCGTACACTAAAGATTTCATGTGCCCCCAGAAGAGAAACTCCAGTGGGTTGAGGTCCGGTGAGAGAGGAGGCCAAGCCACAGGTCCGCCACGTCCGATCTATCGTGCGGGATATGCGGCATTCAAGAAGTGTCGGACCTAGCCGGAAAAGTTTGCTGGGGCTCCAACTTTCATAAACCACATGTGTTTCTGGATGGCGAAGTCTCTCTCGACGTGTTTCGACTTTATTCTTTTCTGCCTCTCAGAATGGAATGCGACCCTATGTTCCATGATAATTATTGCTCGTCTGGATGGGTACTATCACCCCTCTTATTTTGTGAAAACAGTTTAGACTCACTTTACTTTTACTTTTGATGCGATATAAGCCATCACCCCTATTACTATCACCCCTCTTATTTTGTGAAAACAGTTTAGACTCACTTTACTTTTACTTTTGAGGCGATATAAACCATACCGCATCAAAATTACAAATTCGACAAACAGCAGTGACAGACCGTCATTGAGAAAATTAATTTAGCATGATGTTAGTAGATATTTATTAGGCCAATCGAGAATGCTTGCCTGGTTATACTCAATCAGTTTTTACCATACCACATACTTGATGTGGGAGTATACGAGACGGTTGTGGGAAAAACATATCGTTATGAAAAGGTGATATTTGAAACTCAGACACACTCGAGAGACGGACTTCAATTTAGAAAAACAGTATATATTTACTAAGAATATTAGAAATGCCGCCCAATTTCATGATTCTTTGCATTAAAAATACATCAAGGATGTTTCAAACAAATAATGCTCATACATTTAAAATTTTTTAATCAGTTTCAATTATAATTTTTTGATATGTAAATTAAAACCGATAAAATATGTTATAATTAATTAGTTAATTAAATGATTAGTTTTTAGTTCAAAATAATAAGTTTGTTTTTATGTTACATTAAGATTTGTTATTTTTTAAATGTTGCATCACTAAATTTCATTTAATGGAACAAATTAAAGGAATGTAATTAAATCAGGATATTTGCTTTCCACCATATATTTAACTTAAACATAGAAAAAATGCTTATATTTCATTTGTGAAGGATTTTTTCCTTAAGTAATTGCATAAAAATTTAAAAGTTGACATGTTCGAAGTAACCAAAACTTTTTACAACCATAAAAATAATTAATACATTTGAGTTCATTTATCAGAACGAATGACTATAAATATAAATAGCTATAATATAGATAGCTATAAATTCGTTTTCCTGAGATCCTAGTCTTGGCGACAAAGTTGGCGACCTTGGCGACAAAGTTGGCGACCTTGGCGACAAATTTGGCGACAATTTTGGCGACTTTGGTGACAAGTGGAATTCTCTAGAAGGACCTCGAACTTTCAACATATTTCTACTGGTTTCATGAACTTTCTAAAGATTATATCACTTCCTACGTAATGAAGTCACTTCCTGTTGAAAAGTATAAAAGGCAAGCTCTCAAACCAAGAAGAGTCAGTTGGATCTTGATCTACAAGCAAGCTGGTGAGCTAATAGGAAACCTTTGAGTGCTGTGTTGAGATTTAATGGTAATCTCTATTGTGAATTTTCACAAGTGCTGTTTTAATACTTGTGTTACGTTTCTTTGCTTATAATACCTGTAAAATAAAGAGTTTTATTTTTGTAATCCTGCTTATTGGACTGCATTCACGTACACCCACAAGACGATTTTGTCACAATAGCATATTTATATGGCATATATAATGCATTTTGTGAAATGCAGAATAGCAACAAACAGATCAAACTAAACTCAAATTTACATATAGTCATATTAAAGAGATACTGAGAAAATGGTGTGTATATATATAAAAGTCATATATTATATTTCAGAAACATGTTATTTTTGGATATTTTGAAAAATCATTATGTTTGCGTGATGGTATGATAAATAGTTTCTTTATTCAAGATATTTAAAATTTTGATGTTTCTAAACAGATATAAATAAAAAACAATTCGCGCTTCATGAGGCATCTTGAGGACAAAAATTTAATTTTTATATTTCCATTAGTTCAGTTGATATTTATTTTAAAAAGATAGAACTTTCGACATTATGAATTAAAGGGACTATTTTACTTATGAATTGATATTGGAAATGGCATAAAACTGATATTTTCATTTGTATAACTTTTAATGATGAAATGAATGTGTCTAACATGCATGTATATAATAAAAACCTTTAATAATTAGAATTTCTCTAATATTAATTGTTCTGTAGAAAAATTTTAGGTTGTACATTTTCTTATATAACTGGCTATAATGACCAAAATTTAACTTTAAGCTCCCATTTATGTTTAGTTATATTAACGTCCCGTTTTGAAACAACACGGACAGTTTCGTAATTTTGAGCCACAGTCAGTTGATGATGACGAAACCTGAGATGTCACCCCCTCTCCAAGCTTCCGCGCCACACCAACGGCTGACCAACACTTATAATTTAACGTGCAACAGGTGCCATACACGATGGATCTTCGGTGGAATCGGGTTTCAAACCCGGAATCCTCTGGCTCCGGGGCCAGGACCCTACCACAAGGCCGCTGTGGCCGTTAATGCTTCGAATATAAGAAGATAATTTCTTATTTTTATTCGTTCTGAATTTCAGTTAGACTTTAAATTTTAAATATATGAATCAAGGTGACGATGTATGGTTATATTTTGTGACAAGCAAACAAATAACACAGAATGGTTGTTCAAAGACAGAAAGGACGCCTTCGCCCATCATGTCACTTAATTGTACGCAATGTGCAAATACTGGCGCTTTCCAAAACTATTTTGTGTGCAGCCCCTTCCTGTTTATTTCTTAGTTTTTCTTTCATTTTCTGTCTTATTTTCTCGTTTTCATCTTTTCTCGTTAATAATCGAACTCTCAAAGTGGAAATGTAAGCAAATAAGTATAATAAAGAAAATACGAATTTTTAACATAATTTTAGTGAGCTCGGCAACCCAAAAGGGAGAGTCACCACTGCCTTTAGGTAAAACGTATAATACGCACAACGCTCAGAGCAAATGATTTAATATTCTTGTTGGATATTGTCCTATTTTTTGTTACGCATTTAATTTTCATTATCTCAAGTTATCTCAAGTTAACTATCCACTCTTTATCAAGTGCACGGCACTTCACTATGCCACGGAGTGTATCTATACAGTGTCTTGGCATATGAGGAAGCCAGCGCCAAACTTCGAACAAGAATGGCTGAAAAGGGTCACCAATAACCTCGTCTCCAGGCAGAAAATTCGTGGGATCATCAAATTCATTAGCGAAAACAGAGATCTTTTCCGGCCTCCCTAGCCTTCAACATCCCAGCGAGCTGAACTAAGTAGCTCAGTCACCGGACATTCCACCTCCAAATAAAAGAAAGGTATTTCAACATCCAAAGAAAAGAAGACTACTACGAACTAATAGTGTAAAAGTGAAAATGCATGTGCTGTACATAGTGTATATATTTCCGTCTTTTTGTTTATCTTGTTTTTCTTTTCCTTAAATAAAATTCCCGTGTCTTGCCCATCAAACCGTTCAGTGACCGATCTGGTCACGGGTACGGGGGTAAGGGACGGCGTTCTGTTCTGTACTACTCTTTATCAAGTCGATAGTTGCAACTATCCGCCAATAAAAATGCATAACAATATACGTCATTGTCAAATTGTTTCAATCCCTGATGACTGTATGATTTACTTCTAGAAAAATATTTGCATTTCGCAGTTTTTCTGTGTTGAATAAATTTGCATTTAAACAATAAACATATCCATATAAATTTGTGAAGACCCCCTTTAAATTTAAAAATTAATATATGTCTGCAAATTTCGCAGATAGAATCTTGAAACATAGTTTATACAAAGATAAGTGTAAAAGGAACAATTTACTCATTGACATTTTTGCTCCATGGGAAAATTATAGATATTTAAATTTCTTAACTTTTTCTTTTCAACTTCCACATAATTCAAAGTGTTTTCACACAAATTTCTAAATTAATTGATGAAACATTATAACTGGAAGTATATGTCTAGGATCAATTTTTAAGGAAATAAATGCTTGTTCCACTTTTTTGGGATACCCTATATAATTTCTGGAGTGAATGGCGCTTAAAATAAGGCAAATAGAAAATCCATCTCAATACATTTTGATTCGCATAAATCATAAAAACAATGAGCTATGGCACTTAACACGAGCCTAAAGATAGCTTAATGTAATGCTAATCAAATTTTTCTGAGTAGCTTTCGGAAGCATTTTAAACTCCTTTGTAAATAACCAACAAAAAGAAAAAAAATTATGCACCAATAAATTTTCTCTTAACCAAATTTCTTCTACCTTTATAAAATAAATAACTAAATAACATCGCTGCAATGTAATTCAGTATTGATAAAACGTAGCCTTTGAACCTTCATATTAAATAGTCGAAACCACATCAAGAACAGGAAGATTTTTGAGTTTGAGTCCAATTACTTTTTTGGGGAGGTGGAGATAACGTTTTCGATTTTATTGAAAGATAGTAAGAGTATTCTGCTCATCTTTGTTTTTTAAATTAAAGATAGAAGTTGCTAATAAACCTGACAAAAACAATCAATTACAGATTAATTCATATTTTAAAAATAGGCCCCTTTTGAAACGTTTAGATTTTACATATGAAATAGAATGGAAGGCAGAAGTCAGACTAAACGAATCGGCTAGTCGCATTGTGCCCTGGGGAGGTTCATATTAAGTTACAGGGAGGAGGAGGGCTCAGATAGGAACAGTCAAAAATTTGCATCAACAAAAATCTCTGCGTACTCTGTACGCAAGCCCTTCCGGCTAAGGGCTAAATAAAAATTTGCAAATGCGAAAATTGGGATGATTGGACAGGAAAAAATTTTAGAAAGAGCTAGCAATCTGTTTTGAATTACCAAAATTTCTATTAAATAAATGCAAAGCAAAAGTATCTAGAGAGTAAGAGATAGAATGTAAACTTTTGCCTCTGGCTTCTATTTACTTAAATTAACAAGAAAGCAAAATAAATGCATACAAAAGAGAGATAGCTTTCGGGATCAGGGTAGTAGTAACATTTTTTTTCTGATTGGGTTCTTTATGCCTCAAGGCTAGAATATTTTGAGACATTAACATCATCTAACAAAAGGCAACACATGAAAATGATATGTGATTAATAGGGTCGATTTTTTTAGATTTAAAAAAAGTTCTTATCACCATAAAGTAAAATAAATTTATATATTCTAAAATTAAATCGTTTATGACAAACCCATTACCTTTAAAACTGTTTTGATTTTGTGACTTTTTAGGATTAGTAGTGCAAACTAAGCTGTGAAATCTTCTATTTACAATTATTAAATAGTCAATTCTATTACACTAATATTTGGAAAACTCAGCAAAAAAATAATGCTCATTTTTATTCTAATGAAGTTTAAATTGAAAGTTGAATCCATTTTCTTTAATAATAATTCTTGAGACTTTATTTCTTGATGAAATAGAATGAACTAAAAAACTATTTTTTGCTATTATTTTATTTGTTACATTAGCTAATTCATTCGAGGCGACGAGGGATCTTCAAAATCATTTTTTTAAAATTTTCAACCAATCAATCTGAATTTTTCAGGCATTAACAACAGCACTATATATATAACAAGACACAAAATGTCACTGCAATATATTTACTTATTTATTAGTTATGGATATAATTGCAATTTTTAATAACAATTAATGGCATTTATGATAAATGCTCCAGGCGCTACAAAATTACTCAAAATCTCTCTAATTTTTTTATTAACTACCCCAACCCTTTTTAAACAAAAATTGGGATAAATTTTTATGCTTCAGTAAGGAATTTCAGAATGATGACACGTAATAACTCGAAGTTATTGATTTCGGGAAAAATATGCCCAATATTTGATATGGAAAAATATGCCCAATATTTGATATGGAAAAAATATGCCCAATATTTGATATGGAAAAAATATGCCCAACATTTGATACGGAAAAAAATATTTAAGGTTTAACAGCAAACTAACTTCAATATGAACGCCAAAAATTCTTGTCCATATATGTTTTTATACTTATGTAAATTATTATGAAATTCGAACGACAATTTAAGCGCCTGGAACATTTATCACAAAGGCTATTAATTGTTATTAAAAATTACATTTGTACCCATACCTTAGAAATAAATAAATATTTTGCAGTTAAATATTTTGTGTTGTCTTACATAGCGTTCCTATTAATGACGCTAAAATTTCAAATTGATTAATTGAAAATAAAAAAAAAGATTTTGAAGGTCCCTGGTCGACTTAAATTTGTTTCTGTTTTATTCTTAAAATCACTTTTTCCATTTTTTTTTAAATTTTTAACCAATCAATTTGAAATTTTTCTGGCATTAATAACAGCACTATATATATAACAAGACACAAAATTTCACAGCAACATATTTACTTATTTACTAGTTATGAATATAATTGAAACTGAAGACGCGAAAAAATATGCCCAATATTTGATAAGCAAGAAAATATTCAAGGTTTAACAACAAACTACATTCAATATGAACACCAAAAATTCTTCTCCATATATGTTTTTACACTTACGTAAAATATCATGAAATTTGAACAAAAATTAAAGCGCTTGGAACATTTATCATAAAGGCTATTAATTGTTATTAAAAATTACATTACTACCCATAATTCAGAAATAAATAAATATTTTGTAGTTAAATATTTTCTGTTGTCTTACATAGTGTTCCTATTAATGCCTCTGAAATTTCAAATCGATTAGTTAAAAATTTAGAAAAAGATCCCTGGTCGACTTAAATTTTTATCTAATTTATTCTTAAAATCACATTTTCCAATGATAACTCTTTAGAAGTATATTGAAGGACACAACAAGCAGGGAATTGAAAGCTAGGAAAAAATTGTGTACATTTTCAGCTGTTTAATGGATTATGCGATTCTTTTAGAGAAATGTAATTCAAAGTCGTGGACTTGGAAATTTAGTTTCTGAAAAAAGCTACATATTTTTTTTATATTTAAGTGGAAATCGAAATTCCAATATTTGCAAACGAATTCATTTCATCTCGGATCTAGGTTTATCCTTCAAATGAAGCCAATGAAGTGTTTTTACGAATAAAATTTTAGAACGATTCTATACAAAAAGAGGAAAGTTAACTCTTGTATGTTTAATTTGTTTCAATTTAATCCGTTACTGTAATTGTTTGAATAGTTATCAGCACTTACACTTTTTCTTTACTTCGCCTTGTTTTACTTTAATATACCTAATGTACGCAGAAAAATATTTATAGTATTATAATACACCTTATGAGTAACGTTCCTGTTCTGTATACAGAATGAAATACACCGTGGTAAGTAGACACCGGCGTTAGTAATTTTAGTAAAAACACTTCTTAGAAAATCAAATAGTTCGTTAAATATTTAAATTCATACTATTTATCATGAGCCAATTCTCACAAATTATGAGAAAATAGAACATGAGGAAAATACTGAGGAAGGAAGAAGAGGGAATATGATAATACTTATTTGACGCCTACGTGAAATAAGTATTATCATATTCCAGCAATTTTTGTATTTATTTATTTTATGCAAAAATTTGCAGCATCTAACTCTAGACTACAGTTATCTCCTTTAGATCGGTTATTGACGCCTACATAAAGTAAAACAATCTATCGGTTGTTGACGCCTACGTGAAATAAAACTATCTATCGGTTGTTGACGCCTACGTGAAATAAAACTATCTATCGGTTGTTGACGCCTACGTGAAGTAAAACTATCTATCGGTTGTTGACGCCTACGTGAAAGTAAACATCCATCGGTTGTTAAAACCTACATTGAAATACAAAACTATCTATCGTTGTTGACGCCAAGAAATAAAAACTTTAATATCGTTTATTGGCGCCTACGCTTCAACCAAACATCATCGGTTGTTGACACATACTCGTGAAAAACGTGCTACTGCAGTTTGTTGACGCCATTGAAGTAAACTATCTATCGATTGTTGACTCACGTAGTAAAACTATCATCGGTTGTTGACCACGTGAAGTAAAACTATCTCGAGTTGTTGACGCTTCGTGAAGTAAACTTCTATCGGTTGTTGACGCCTACGAAACTATCCTCTGCATTTGAACTACGCTTCGTAAAACTATCGGTTGTTGACTACGAGAGTAAAACTATCTATCGGTTGTTGAAGTTCACGTGATACTTCTCGGTTGTTGACGCTTACGTGAAGTAAAGCTATATATCGGTTGTTGACGTCTATGTGAAGTAAAACTATCTATCGGTTGTTGAAGTTCACGTGAAGTAAAACTATCTATCGGTTGTTGAAGTTCACGTGAAGTAAAACTATCTATGGGTTGTTGACGCCTACGTGAAGTAAAACTATCTATCAATCCTATAGTATTATTTCTTCTTCCTGCTGCTTTCTTCTCCCTGTACATACCCCTAATAGCACAAATGCGATACAATATGGCTACAATAATTTTCATAATGCTGTGCGGTATTCGAAATATCGAGAAATAATGTGGAGATATCGTACAATACCTTGTACTAATAGGGAGGATAATTTAAAACATTGCTACAACAATAATTATTAACACTTTTCTTGCATACTGAATGATTATTAAAATTAATAATATTATTTAATTGGTTTTCAGTCTAGGACAATAATGCATACTCCATACCAGCTAGCAAAGAATAAATGTTTATATCAAATGTTTCTAACGATATAAAGCCAGATAGTTCAGTTTATAGACATATTTTTAGAAAATTTCCTTCTTTGACCACTTTTATTCAATTGCAGCTCATTCTTGGGCATCTGATCTTTAGCTTGCGAGGTATTCCACTGAACAAAGGTTCTTGGTAGATATCAGGTTACAGAATTACAATCAGGTATAAGGTTACAACACGGTTCCAATGAATAACTAACATTAAGTAACAAGTTTTTTATATTATTATTTTCACATTAAATTGTTGGGAAGATTTTAAAGTGAGAAATTATGAAAACTAATGAAAAATGTATTCATTTTTGGAGTGTATTACATTTAAATTTTAAATAATTTCCTACAGATTTGAATTCAGAATTCTGTAATCAGTTTTACTTTCTGGTATGCGAAGTACTCAATCGTTGAAAAATCCAATCCCGAGATTTTGATGAAACTTTACGTTTTAAACCTCCCCGAATCAAAAAATATATTTATAATTTTGTTTTGTCTGTCGGTCTCCTGTGAACAAGATTACCAAAAGTGGAATGAGCTGAACGATGAAAAAGTTCCAGGAAAAATTTTAGTCGAATTTCTCTATAGAGAAGTCTGCCCATCACTGCATGTGAAGAAAATAATTGAAAACGCACTTAGTTAGATAGATGGGATTTGGCGTGTGATGTTATCAAGAGAATTGTAGATCTATATCGAAATTTGAATTCAATTGATCAATGGCAGGAAATCCAAGAGAAATATTCAATGTTTGTTTTTGCGCTGTGAAGCTGAAAACAAAACTCGTAATTTTCTGCAACTATTCGAGAAAGTTGCTGGTTGAATACTTGCGCTGGTTATTTTATGGAGTTCAAATTAAAAATGCACGAAAGAGTTTTATAAAATTGTTTGGATCATGACAAAATATGTTCAAATGTTTGGAAGCTAATTAATAAATGATTGTTAGAGTCTTATAAAATCTATTATTAATTATCATCCGTATCAATAAAGCATATACGACGATTAAGTAAAGTTCTGATTAAATTTAAAAAAACACTAAAAAATAACTCATATCTATGTTCTCGTAATGGATCGTGTACAGCAAAAGGAATAAAGTAATTTTATTAAAACCATTTTTAAGGAGACACTTTGATGAGGTTTCTCGAAGCATAATACATATTCATTTGAAATACATCTATTTCTTTAAAATTAGATTGAAAAAGCTTTCAAGACAAAGTGTAGGTAGTTTGCATCCCATGTCCGTTTGATGATCATTTTATCTTTGGCGAAAAATAATTTTCTCTCGTACGAAAGGAAGTTAAACAACGATTACTTCTGAGAGGGAAGATTCTTTACGAGCAATTATAGCTCAAAATTAACTTCAAAAATATTTCAAACGTGTTATAGTTTAAAAACGCAGCATTTATCGAGATAAATTTCTTTGCAAATCAGCCTAAAATATGACAAATGACTTTGAATTCCCGAAGTAATAATGTTGATGACTGGAACGCCAATCTACCAGCGAGATGCTTTAAATCCATTCCAGGAAATGGGGGAATATTGATTGAATTCACACGGTGATTGCAAAGATTATTAAATTACTGCATACAATTAAATGTTTGTAACTTCATTAATACACTAAAACTATTTGAAATTTCATCGCATTGATCTAAATAATTTATTTCAAGAGCCGTTTTGTAGATAAGTTAGATATATGAGCTCAAAAATGTGAGTTCAATTTAATATGGTGCTTATGACTTTCGCCGTATCTAAGCTTGAAACGAGAAATATTATGCGAAATATTCTATTAGAAAATATATAATATATAATATTCCCTCTCAGAACTGAATCTTTCCTTATTCATTCTGTAGATATAATTCATATATCTTCAAAGTATTTTAACTTTCTTAAGACTTCCGCCGAATCTAAACTTGAAACGAGAAATATTATGCGAAATATTCTATTAGCAATATTGACTCTCAGAACTGAATCTTTCCTTTTATCATTCTGTAGATATAATTCATATGTCTTCAAAGGATTTTAACTTTTTTAAGAATGCCACTGAAGTGTTCTCACCAATTCTCTAAAACTCGAATGTTTTATAGAATTTCTAATATAGTATGGCTAATACTAGTATCAACATAAGGGTTTCGCGAAAAATTTTATATTTAAGAAGTAATGATCAATTGTAATGAAATGTATAATAATCAAACCATCTTGAATGAGTCAAATCAATGCAAACTGACTTTAAGGTCATATTCAACAGACGGAACGTGTTTCAAAAAAATTTCATACCCCTTATGGAATTCACCATAAGGGGCGGGGGTATGAAGCACTCCTTTGCGCTTCATCGCGTCAGGTTTCTTTGTTCACTTGAGCTATCGTAATAGGGAAAGGAAAATAATGTTGAATCGCTATTTAAGTTTTAGTAAGGAAGTAAGTGGGGTGAACAGCATTCTATATTTCTAAAATGGAGATTTTTGTGGGTACAAGACTTTTAAACAGGATAATAGTGTAAGTGAAAATGTCAAGAGATTGAATCAAAAGATATATTATTCTGGACGTAATGTAACTGTAGTCAGTCAAAGTCTTATCCACTTTCACACAAAAACTATTGGAAGAAAAGCTTAAAATTATAGAAGCTGTTCTGAAAAATAAAAGTACAATACGCCTTAAATTTATTGGATCTAAAGATAAAGCCACGCATAATTCTTATTTGGATTTCTAAAAAATGGTTTCCTGTGTACCAAAAAATTTAGAAGCAGTATTTATCTATCCAAATTATGTAACGATTATTATATTGATTCTTCACTGTAAAAAAATGTTAAAAACATGCATGTAAAAAAAATACTTTGTATGTTTGCAAATGCGCTGAATAATATAATGCATTATTTACTAAATTTTTCGCCTAAAAATTTGTTCCTTTATAACTAGAACTGTTTGCATGAATCATTAAGAACAGATATAGTATAAAATGTAGCTAGTTTTTATTAAATAGCGAAATAACGAATTGGGGTGTCTCACACCCCCTTCCACGTCTTCTCGTTAGTCTTTGTAGCGCGCGTCTTCCCGGGTTAAGAAGATATTGTCTGATGTTTTCGTGTATAAATACAGGGTGTCCACAAATGAAGCGACACATTTCAAAAATTAATAAAAAAAACACTAAAAATGTTGGAACTACAGTTTTTGTTTAAATAAGAGCGCATCTCAAAATGTTTTTTTCAGATAGGTAACACGGCTAAATTTGTTACATCAAGAAATTCCTTACTCAATGGCTACCGATCAGCAGAACCCAATGCGTATTTTCTGGTTTCTTTTTTTAACTTTTCTTGAAAATCACGAAAACTCTTCAGTTTTCACACTACATATGAAGTAACAAATTAAAGAGCTTAAAATTCCCTATAAATACATGCTTTTATTTTTATTCCTGTTTTAATATTTTTTTCAGATAATGGCTCTAAACAAATTATTGATTTCCAGTAATTTACGACCCCCTAGATCACCGAAATGGCACGTTACCTATATGAAGAAAACTTTTTGAGATGCGCTCTCATTTTTAAAAAATTCTTAGTTCCAACATTTTTCTTTTTTTTTATTAATTCTTGAAATCTGCCACATCATTTGTGTGCACCCTGTATATTTATACATCATCCACATTCATACGAAGCATTATCTTTTTAAATTACAGTAAACTCTCGATTATCCGGCATTCAAGTATCCGGAAAGCTCAACTAACCGGAAAAATTAGAAAATGAGTTTTTCTAAAAGTTTCACATCTGTGTGTCAAAATTTCGTACGCGCGCGCCCCGTTCCATTCACGCGGACAATTTATTTCTGGAATGCAACGTTCGCTCCGCACGGAGGGACGTAGAAGGAAAAAAAGCAATATAAAGTACTGTGGCGTTCACAGACTTGCTTTATGGGGGGTTCAAAAGCAAAAGTGAGAACCAAAAAAATAAATAAATAAATAAAAGTCCTCACCTTTCGCCGAAAAACAAGACCTAAAAACGAAATCGACAAACATAAAAAAAAGGTTAAGGGACAGAATCGGTAAAAAAAAAAAAACTCATAAGCGTAATATTAAGTGCAGAAGAATTGGAGGCGCGCGTATTGCGCAATAACCCTTGCGATCTTCTAAAAGATAATTAGTTTTGATATTCAATCTGGGATTTGTTTATGATCACTTAAAAGAGTTTTATTATGCTTTCTGAGTAGAATATTTTTCAGTTTCGTCGGCTATTTTTATATGTTTATTTTTTTACAATCTATATATTTACGGTAAAAATTCGGCTACAGATCATATGCATATATTTTAAATCATCAATGTTAAATTAAAATCTTCATAATATGTTTTGTAAATACAATGTTATGGAAGATACAGAAGTATTCTTAAAAATATATTTCAAAATGACAGAAACAAATTATTTGACCGAAAAAATCTTAAAAATAAAGACTACAATCTACCCCTCCCCTCCCCATTTTTCCCGTCACACTCAACTATCCGGACTTTTCAGGTATCCGGAAATCGGAGTTTTCCGAGCATTCCGGTTAGTTAAGCTTTTACTGTACATAGTTTATAAATAATTTAGGTGAAAAAATAAAGCTGACATATAATTCAATATTCTAAAATAGCGAGTTATAAATGCAAACTGCCATTACTCACGTAAATAATTAAATGGAATTCAGAAGATTCAGGACTTGCAATTTTGAAATTGAATTAGTTACTTCCTTTGACTTTATTTCCGAGAAAAAAAGGCAATTTCCCTTATTTCTGAAATTGTAAGCACTTTTTTTCATTCGTGCTTTTCGTTACTGTTTTTAAATATAAAAAAAATCCGTGATCAATTCTTCAATATGTGGTTATGTTAATATTTCAATAAATTGTGCAGTTGGAATTATGGCGCTCCTTTCCTCTCAAAATTGAAATAATATATGTGATTCGTAAACAGAATTTAATATGTGATTCGTAAACAAAATTTAATATGTGATTCGTAAACAAAATTTAATATGTGATCGTAAAAAAAATTTAATATGTGATTCTCTCACGGAAGAAAATTTACAACCACTTTGAACATAAAATCTCAACAATCTGCGAAGTTAATATTTTAAAATAAGAAGATTTTTTTAACAAAAATTTTGTTTGAAGAAAGACAATTTTTATACAGTGTTTTAACCATCAATTGTACTGGGATTTAAAAATCCTATAAACCTACTTATTTCATTTATCCTTCCAGCGGGCGAGCTAAAATATTTCACACGGGCGGGCGCGTGTCGTACTTTTTACGACACAATATTTTTCTACATTTTTGCTGTGGCAGCTGCGAATTATTTCATAATACTAATAAGAGACACGTCAGAAAAGCAAATCTTTTCATCAAGAGTGAAAACTATTTTTAATATTATTTGCAAAATCTAAAATTATACTGAAATCAGAGAAAGTAATGAGATTTAATACTATTAATTCATAAAAAAAGGTATTATGCAATACATATTAAAAAAAGATTATAATACTAACCAAGAATGTACAACAAAGACTTTCTTCTTAGTTTCTAATCTTTGTCCTTGCATAAAAAACATCGAACTTTCGCATCATCTATTGCATTTCATGGATTTTGATGATCGTTTTATTTCTTCCAAACAAAAACCACAAGTTCTTCTTCTCAATTCTGGTGGCTGTTCACTTGCTTTTTCAGTTTGCGATATATAATTTAAACTTAAGAGCATGTTAAGACATATATGGTGAAGATCAGATTTTTTGGGCTAGAGTAGTGAGATTCTTATTATAGTCGTTAAGTTTTTCATAAAAAATTCTTCGGCTTGGTGGATTTTTGGCAGGCTTATTACGTATTAACTACCTTTGATAATGTAAAATTAAATATTAAATCTCCCTAATCCGGACTGGTTTTATAATTATCAAACTGAAACGTTAAGATGTGAAAAAAAAATATCAAGTTGCAGGAGAGGGCGCGCTGCATAAACTTTACGACAGAAGCATAAAACAGTATCAAATCACCTTGAAACTCGGATAAACCCATTTAATCCTGAAGAGAGGGGTCGCAGGAAGGAATAGCGATAACTTTCAGACAGTTTTGACTCCGAATAAGAAAACAGGGCATGAAAAAATCGCGTTTGTCGTAAACTTTGCGCAGGCGCGTCCGATGGAAGGTTAATGCTCGTAAAATGTAAAAAGTGTATTGAGTATAATTGCAAATAATTATAAAGCAGCAGTTAAGACAGGAAATATTTAATTTTTGGGTTTTGGAGAGAGAGGGGTCTCATATATATCTTATGGAATTAATTTTCAAATTTCCTAATCTGTCTACATAAATACATAATATTTTAAATTAACTGAAAATTGAACCGGAAGCTTAATTGAAGTAAATGAGAATCATAATACAAGAAGAACTTGAAATAAATTACCCATTCCTAGAAAAGACTAATGTTATTCTCGACTTGCGTTTATATAATATATTCGTAGACCTGCTATCTGTGTGCAATAAAACCTACAACAATGTTTAGATGCAAACTCTTTTAGGCATTTTGGGCCATTTATTCGACATAAAACGAATCGTCTTCTGTCATCGCCTAAGAAAATAATACTGCATTCTATCAAATAGGTTTCATTAGTTTAATTGGTCTATCTAACACTGTCGAAGATAATGGCCGTTGGAGCTTGAACATTTAGGTTCGCCTTCAAACTACTCAGAAAACAGTTTGGGCAACAATCAAGATATTGGATAAGGAATAAAGAAGGCTGTGTTTTCTTAATAAAATTAACAATGCTGACACTATTTTGAAATCTTTTTAATCCATATTTTCAGTTTAAATTTAAATTTGCTCTCGGAATTTCTTCCACAATTGAAACCTTTTTTATTTTCTTGCTTAAATATTTGGTTTATGCATAATGTTATCTAGAGATGTTGCAAGATGTTATCTAGAAATGTTGCAAGATGTTATCTAGAGATGTTACAAGATGTTATCTAGAGATGTTTCAAGATGTTATCTAGAAATGTTGCAAGATGTTATCTAGAGATGTTGCAAGATGTTATCTAGAGATGTTTCAAGATGTTATCTAGAGATGTTGCAAGATGTTTTCTAGAGATTTTGCAAAATGTTATCTAGAAATGTCAGATGTCGCAAATATTTCGAACCATTCTAAATTTATTCAACAAGTATCAAGAAATTATTAAATATCATCTATTAAAGTACTTCAATAATTTTAAGTCATGTTGCTGCTTCAAGAAATATAGATAAATTAAAATTTCATTATTATGGTTTCATACTTAATGCACTCTGTCCCAAAAGTTTATAGACTCTAGTAAAATATATGTTTTAGCAAAACGGAAAGGCATACAAACACCAGTTACAAATATGTTTATTCAAACCATATGCGACTTGCATTCAACGAAATATTTAGTTAAAATAACAATTTGTATTTCAATTATATAACAAAATGGAAATATTAGATGTCCCAAAAGTTTATAGAATATATGACATTTCAAGAAAAAGTGCGCAATACAATGTTCTTAATAGCTTAAAGTCTTTCCATTTTTCAGTATGACATTGTATATACGTTTTCGACATAATTAAGGTTTGTAATATCTCTGGTTCCAAGTTGTACCATACACTTTCAGTGGCTGTCTTCAAGGCATTCATTGAATAAAATTGCCCTCAATTCTCATATACCTTCCGAGACATAATGCCCCACACATTTTCAATTGGATTTAGATCAGGGCTTATCGGTGGCCACTCAAGAACAGTAACATTTTTCGAGTTTAAATAATTTTTCGTAGCATTGGAGATATGGATGGGAGCATCATCATGCTGATATTACCAATTTCGTTCCCCTATGTTTTCTGAAAATGGCATAAGATGATTTTCTAGTGTTTCTATGTATTTAGGAGAATTCTATCGACCATCTAAAAAGACCAAACCCACCTGACCGTTGAAACTGAAAGCCGCCCACACCATCACAGATCCAGCACCATTTTGCCTACTGAAAAAGCTCCCGGGCTGTTTTCGTAAATCATGCCAATATTTTATATTCCCGTCAGGTCCATCGAGGTTCCATTTTCTTTCATCACTGAAAAGGATAGCCATCCATTTATCACCACATGACATATGATTAGGAGCCCATTATAATCTCTTACTAATGTGTAGCTTTTAGAGTGGTAATCGGCGAGCCATTTTTGCGTGGATCATATAACCAGATTCTATAATTCGTCTATGAACAGTGTTGTTGGAGATTTGCAACCGGGAAGCCCCAGTAATTTAGCGAACCGACAAATCATGCTTTTAGAACGATTTAAATGTTTCAATATTTTTTTAGCAGTCTTAAAGAGCAATTTCAAATGCAGAATTCTCACTTCTCTCAGACTCACTTCTTCATTAGAGGGCTGCTACGCTTTAGGCATCTTGAAACGCAGAACAAACGAACGCTTTCTTTTTCTTACAACGTATTTATTAGGCTCCAGATCGACGTCATGATTACCGATACCATATTTGCATAAAATTACATTTGTCTATAAACTTTTGGGACAGGTTATTTCAGTTTATTCTACGATTTAAAAATTGGCATTTTTTCAATTTATTAGACATAACATATCTATATAGAAAGTTACATCGAAATACATCATATGCAACAAAAAATATAGGCAAAATACAAGATTCTATAAACTTTTGGGACAGAGTGTATAGCTGATGTAAAGCTGAAATCTTCTCTCGCCCACAGGAAAACTTATAAATTATTAGGTAAATTCCTAATATGAATTCTACTTATTACAATGGTTCTCATGGCCAAGATTTCGGTAAACGTTCTGCACAGTTTCTCCGATAATAGTATATAGAACCCCAAAACAAGCGGTGTTTAAAAGTTTGCATATATAGTGGTTAGACAAAATAATGAAAACACCTATCAATATTTGTGGTATTTGAGAAAGCTTGCCATTTTAATGTCATGAACGCGCAAATTCCATTTTTTTTATTTCACTAACAAGTAGTGGATATATTAGTCAACCGTCAGCAACTCTCATGAAACAACGGTAACTGCGGGTTTTTTTAATTATCATGCAGAATTTCAGATTTCACATACTTTAAAAGAAGGCGATTCGTCAGCGCTCGTCTGGTTGGAACAAAGTGAACCCAACGTTTTTTATAGTGGGCCTTTTCCTAGCTCAAATGTTAAAGCTCATGACTGTATACAGTATGAGGAGAAAACTACTTCAGGCAAGAATAATAGTGGACTATATTTTAGTGAATGGGATCGTTGAATGTTAAAGTGACTTGTAAGCTCCAGAAAGAAGAAGATGGCGCCCAAAGGGACCACAGAACTAAACCAGGATGTGCATGTTCCCTCTCCAACAGAAACAATTCTGAATCTCTTTCTGATTACAGTGACTGGTAAACGTCGTCTCAATTGGTGTCACTGTCATAAAACCCTGCCAAACGAAGCATGGAAGAAAGTGGTATAAAGCGATAAATCGTCGTACACATTTTTTCCCATAATAGGATGTCTATACGTCTAGAGAACACCTTTACAAGTGTATGTCCTGGAATGCATTCGTTCAACGGTGAAGCATAGCGGTGGTTCTTTGGCGATCTCGTGGTTTACTCCCACCCCTATAATCACTCCATAAACACGAGTAACTCAGAATGAATATGTGTAAATTTTATCCACACATTGGCACCTTATAGTGCAAACATTGCTTCTATCTCAAGATATAGATTTCAGGATGATAACTATCCAATTCCTTCAGCTAGATCTGTCAAGGCATACTTTAAAGAGCATAAAGACGAAGTCACACATCTCTCTTCTCCTTCCCAATTGCCTTGCCTCAATATTATTGAACCACTGAGGTGGTATCTTTTGGAGAAGAGAATCTATTGCCGATATCCTCCTACGTTATCTCTATAGAAACTTTCACGATATCTTCACGAGAAATTGACTAAATTTAAACTATTCACTTAAACGCCAGTGAGGAATTGTATATTTCAATTCCTCGACGATTTCAGGCCGTTAGCCCTACGCCTTATTAACAAAGCGTTATGTATATATACATACATGCATATTAGGGTGGATCGAAAAGTATAGGGGAAATTTTTTTTTGAAATTATTTTTGGCATACGGCGGGAAATTTGTGTCTTAAGTATATTAGTTTATATAATTTTTTTATTGAAATTCATTTATATCTTGCGGTGCCCCAAGCGCCTCAAAAATAGTTAAAATTAAATTTTTTATGAAAATTTACTATTTTTTTGTTTTGTTTTGAAATTATTTTTGGCATGGGGTGGGAAAGTTATGTCTTAGGTATATTAGTTTACATATAATTTTTTATTGACATCCATTCACATCTTCCAGTGCCACAAGTGCCCTAAAAATAATTAAAAATGACATTTTTTATAAAATAATAATTTTTTAAATTTATAAAAAATATTTTCAAAATTTTCGAAAAAAAAATATTAGTTTACGTTTTTTTATTATTATTAAAATTCCTTTATATATTCTGGTGGCCCAAACGCCCCCCAAAAAGTTAAAAACTGACATTTTTACAAATATCTATTTAAAATTGTGAATTAATGAAAAATATTTGAAAAATTGGCAGACTATTCAAGTATTAAAGTACAAACTTATAAATAATTATAATTTTATAATAATACATGAAGTGTAAATTTAATAGTCAAAGCAATAAATCACGAAACTTATAAAAAGTGAACTTACATCATGGATTTTTTAATTCTGTTAGTTTGAAGATTTACATATTTCTAAAGGATGTAATCCTTTTTGGTATTATAATACTTGATAAGACTTCTTTATTGTATCCTATTCAATATGAAGCAGTGTCTCTTTTCTCCATATGCACTTTCCAACGCTTCAGACACTAAGCGAAAACATCTTTCTACAGCTGGGTATGGCATGGATATTTTGCTTATTCCTCCGTTTTTCTAACTTTTACCTTGGCCTCAATTTCTTTAAATGACATTCATGAAAAGAGGTGGTGTTGCCAGTTAATAAGTGCAAAATAATCCTTTGCTTTAAAGTCTGTTTTCGGTACTTCAAAAATTCTTATTCTGATGATCCTCTGTTTTCATTCCTAGCACAAATTAGTTTTCGTAGTGCTAAAGACCTTATATTCTCTCTATTATCTGTGAGAATTGACAATAGCAAATTTTCAGGATGACAAAAGAAGCTATTTTGTTGAATAAAAGTGTCTACTGTATTTCTTAAATTAAGTTTCAGGTATCTAGAAAATGAGACAAGTCTCCAAATAAGCCGCGCTCCTTCTGTTATGGAGTGCTTTGTTTTGACATGGAACTACACAGGTTGCATATACCTTCATAATATACGTTACAAGAATAATAAGATTGTCAGATGGGTTTTTTGTGACCACATACAACCTTAAAATTCTACCTGTAAATGTTATCCACCTTGAGTGAGCAACTGGACCAGGCTTTCTTAATGCAAAGTCAAAATAATATTCACCACGTGATAACGCTAGGCAAATATCATAGAGATATTGCTGATCATTGCTGAGAACCATTCTATCTATATTATCAGGCATATTCTCCACATTTATTGAAGAAAAAGAAACTACAGGTACTCCTTGCAGGATTTGATTTTTTTACCAAATGGTCGACAAAATTCTTTAGGACAAGTTGTTGCGCCATCGAAAGGAGTTACTAGATGACGGAGAGGTAACTCATTTGTTTGAAGCAAACAAATGTACCACTGTAATGGTCTATTGAGGCCAGTTCCATCAAGCGAATAATACCTCCCTTGTGCCCAGTATTAACATTTGCTCCATCGCATCCAATTACTGTTAGCACATTTAATTGCATATTATTTGATACAAAAAAATTGAGTATTGCTTCTTTTATGGCTTTAGCTCCTCCTGTTGCAGCATTAACATGTCCGATGTACACAGAGTTAGGTTCGTTTACAGGAGTATAATGCTCCTCCTTCGTGGTCTTTGGGTAGTACTTTGTTGTCCTTCGGAATTAGCAGTTTTGTGTTGTCTTTTCTCCCATCGAAATATAATCCGGTTAAAAGAGACCGACGCACTGTTAACTTAGTAGACTTTGCAACTCATTTTAAAGCTTTTTACGCTTTCTACGAATTTTATTGCGATCTACCACATGGGAAGTCTCTCCTTCATGTACAGTTCCAATGTCTAGTAAAACAGCACTGGCAAATGAAGCACTTTCGCTATTTGAAATTCAGTATCGATCACATTCCCTTGCTAAGGTCGGGAAATCTAAACGATTTTATGATTGATATTCCAAGGTAATTATATCCGTATCTGTATTCGTGGAGGAAGACATAGTGTTTAGCTCAAGTAGCTCCATGTATTGAACATAAGCAGCATCAACATCAGTTTTAACAATTTTACGTTTTATTCTTTTGTCTTCCATCTGTTTTCTTTTAACCTTTTTCTCTTTGTTTTAGTCGCAATTAAGTCCACTCCTCCAATATCCATTTTCCTTTCTGATCTTTGATCTTTTATAAACAATCGCTCAGCAAGTGGAATTTTCATGCCTTTTTGGCATTTACATTCATCAAAATTTGTACACTTACAAAATGTGATATAGAGCAAACACGATATTTTTTCATTACGATAATTTTCCAATTTTTGTTGGAATTTTTATCATTCCTTCACCCTCTCCTCTACGTTTCTCTCTGTAAAATCGTTTCTTTAACACATTTTTTTATTTTTAATTTTAAATTCGAAATTTGCCTAAAAATCGTTTTTTTGCAAATATTTAAGTGTCTTGGGGCACCGGAAGTTATTAAATAAAGTTGAAAAAATTTTGCATGTATGCTAGTACACTTAAGAGACAAATCTGCACCCTATGCCGATTATTTTATCTACACTTTGAATTTTCGATAAACCCTAATGCATATGCCCATATTACTTTGCGATCATGATAATTAGTGTAAATTTGAGCCACCTGGTGATATGATGTAGGGAGGATGAAAATATCGACCGAATTCGTAGATGAACCATCCAAGAATGGATAAAAGGTGGTGGTAGAAGGCTGGCCGTGGTAGTCATTTCGCCATAATTCTCTTACAGTTCAAGATAGAAAGATAGCTCAAATTATTTGAATTATCACCTCATCAGAAAGAGCAATTTTTGTACTGAAAGTGTTTCGATAGCTGCACTTGCTTAAAAGTTAGCCCTAAAAACTGTTTTCCTACGCCTAATTTCAGCTTCTACTTATCCAACGCTTGTAATTTCCTTTTGGATAGGCTCTCATCTGTTGCATGCTTTTCTACGATCTTCCCCTCTGATATCTGCATGCCTTATGAAATTGCAGGAGGAAATTGCGGGATGAAATGTGACATTTTCTTCTCTTCATATCTTCGGATTAAAGAAATCTACCTAAAACTTCCAGTTTGCCGACAGGAAGTTTTTCTATTAAATAAACCTTTACAATACGTAATATTATTTCAGTCAATAGTTGAATCATAAATTTATATCTCGAGTGTAATTTTTTCTAATTTTATTTATTAAAATAATTCTGCATAGAAATATCATAAATACTATATCCTTACGAAAATCGTTCGGTGGGATTACGGTGAAAACAGCCCAACGAACAGGATAAGGGCGAAAGACACTTTAATCACGAACTTTCCAGATAAAACGAAACACAGGAAACAAGAAGAAGAGCACTTGTACAAATTAGCAACACAAGCAGACAGCAAATCACTAATAACATCAGTAAAATTATTTTCAATGCTGCTTGACGTCTATCAGCTTACCAGCTCACACTGCGGAAGAAACTTCAAAGAGATCCCAAAGACATTCAAACACATTCGAAAGACGTCATATAGATTTGACGTCACATAGGATCATCTAGTACATTCTCTATATCTCCGTTTCTGAGAGAGATAGGACGATAATTTTTGTATTTTCGAGGACCTGTCGCCAAATTTATCGCAGTCGCCATATGGTAACCAAGTTTGCCGCCAAGGTCAGGGGCTATTGGCTAAACATTTCTCTTTCTAACCATAAGACGAACATTGCTGGGAAGCAACATTACAGGTTCGTAACAATATAAACAACCGTGCATTGTTAATGTCGCTTTTGCTTAAAAGCTCTTTATTTAGTGTGTGATTTTTTGTGCTTTAATACTTGTTTAAATGCTATAAAAACTGGAGAACTTATTTTATATTTTCTGAAATAAAAACACAAATTTGTCGAAAAATTTTGTTTGTAACATAATTTTTCATTTTTGATTTAGGAATATTTATTGACATTTTTCTGAATGCATTTGTATTACACCGATAATAATAATTGAGTTGATACGCATCTTGCAAAGAATAACGTAAAAGAAATTTCATGCAAAATTTAGATCTTAATTATATGAAAAAAAATGTTTCAAATTATGCGAAATCGATTAAATGAATCATTAAAATAGTTAATGATAGCTTTTTGAAATTTAAAATCTCAAACGAACAGTTTTAACCAAAATCATTAGCTCAAAAGAAGCAATTGTTGCAACAAGCACATAAAGGAAAATATAATGTACTAATATTTAAATATATTTTTCTTTGCTTAGATAATACCAATTTTAAATTCTCATGGTCTAATCATTAATATGACAGCAATCAATTTTCCAATATCAACTCTAGTTTCTGCCTCTGATTTATCTTATACTATGACAGTATGTATCACAAAAAATTCAAATGGAAAAGGAACAAAACTATTTGCCTATATGATTTGATGCTTACGTTCATCTATGAATAATATTATGATATTTTTGTTTTAATAATTTCGGATTACGCTTGGAGAGAAGACAAAAAATAACACTCCTAAGAATTTTAACACTCCTTTTAACACTCTTACTGTTTGTACAAAATTTTCTAATGAAAATAGGCTGCATACATTATTTTTATGAAAATCGCATTATAAATTTAAATTGGGAAAATAATACTGCTTAGAAGAAGGTTATTTTGATCGGTCTGCAATAGGAAGTTATGATTACATTATCAGTTTTTGCAAATAAGTTATCCTTTAGCTGGATGTGTCAACCTAGAGTTTAAAATATGACAAGATATAGGCCAATACGTTTTCATTGGACACTTTTATTTCCGGTTAAAGAAATTGTGTAAAGGGCATATGAACAATATAAAAATCACAATATAGCACCACATAATTTTGATATTCCGAAAATTCCCTCGGAAAACTGTTGAATGAAACCATATTGTCGAAAAAGTTTCTTCAAGAGGGTCAATTTAACATAGTGGGCATCAAAGGTATCTTCTCATATAAGGAAAGAACCATAAATTCCCAAAATCTCCAAAGATTCCAAGTAGTTTTCTTTGTTTGAAAATTAATCTCATCTGTCGAATTCTTTCTCCGTGGAAGAATTTTCCAGGATAAGTAAAAAAAGAAAAGGCGTCTATTTTCCTGTTAGAAGTTGAATCTATTACTCACGTTCTTTTGTCTTCAAACTTTTTTTTCCTACAAAAGACAAAATTGAGTGTTTATTTTAATGTGTATTTATTACTTTGAAAAGGATTTATATTTATGAACGTTTCACAAATAAATGCTTAGAAATTGGCATTTGAGAAACGTAGTATCTAGGAAATTGAAGATTAACATTTTTTTATCTAGATTTACGACAAACACTAGGGTGGAACCTTCGCATTTGCCACTGCCACAGTTACTCATATTAAAACAGACTTTCTTTAACTCTATCAATACGGGATCATCCCAACCGTCCCTTCAAGCAAAAGACGACGGACGTCCGAATATCACCATAAAGTTTCTACCCCCTTTAGTTAAGTGCGATTGATTTCACACACGCACGCGCTTTCTTCGTAAAAGTGGCTAGCCCAGAAGGGATTGGGAACAGGGGAGGGTGATCTTAGAATTCGGAGAGTGTCATCTGTCATCGCGGTTTTTGAGAGGGGAAGTGAATTTCCCTTATCTTTGAAAGAGAAACTCGGGCGTTCCCGTATTTTGAAGTCTCTCGATTCCAATGGTCTTACGAATCAGATGGTTAAAGATATTTCATATAATTAGTTTTTCAAAATTCGTATATTTTCCTCCATATATCAAAATACTTGCAAACGTGTATTTTATAATCTACAATGTATAAGAAGGAAAAAAATTAATTCAGATGCAATGCAGAGGATAAATTTCGGAGTTACTTACTATCAGTCAAATCGATATTAATTCTACCACTGTTTGACATTTCACCAAAGTCGAATGCTTTATCAGGACAATGTTAACTGTAATTTACATACGAAATACGCATTTATTGCTGTCGCATGCTTGCTTTGCATACAGTGACTGATTAATCAAAAGGGAGATTATGCAGGGAAGAAAATCTACTGTGACCCTATTACCTCGAAATATTTACTTATGCAAAATGACTTCCATTTGAAATAAACTTTTAGCGAATAGTAAGGAGTGATTCAAAGATTCGAATAGTTTTATTGTTATTGCATGTCTTGGAATATTTTTTATGAATTAATAGTGTGTAAGAAACTTTTTAAATATTAGAACATCGTTGTGGAAATTTTCAAGTTTCATTTATGTAATAAATGTAAGGATGAATTTGTTACAGATGTTATTTGAAACAGATATCATTTATTACGTAACTATCTCAGAGTAAATTATGTAATTCAGGATATGCAAGCATGTGTATGTGCAAATATGCACGACAGGCATGAGCAGTAATTTATTTATTTATTTTATGTAAAATGGATGTTTCTTTTTTCTAGATATTGAAATAGTTGAAGAGATACTTTCAGATATAATCTGTTAGATTTTCTTTTCAATAGTACCAAAAAACAAATCAGCATTTCGAGGAATTGAGTTGGCAAGATGGTTGCATTTTTCTAGAAGAAATATAATGAAGAAATAACTATTTGCAAAGGGAGAAGTTTAAATTCTTATCTATATTTGCAACGCCTATTATGAAAGATAAATAAAATATAAAATTAAAAGGAATTTTAGAATTAATACATTTTTTGTTTTAAGCTGATTACCGTAAATTACGCAACCACATAATTTAAGCTTTTGTTTACTAAGCTGAAGTTTCAAATCAGATTGCAGACATTTTAAAAAAATCGCAGTTAAATCATGTTATGAATAAACTAACAAGCATCAAACTTCCATAAGCAAAATCGTTAATTTATTTGATTTATTTATCATTGCAATTGAAATTTCTGCAAAGCTGGTAATAAACATGATTGGTGTCAAAAACGAAGTCTATTTTTTTAAAAAATAAAAGTAGTTTTTCATTGGTTTTTACTTTCTTATTCAAGCAATTGCTTTACAAAATCGGATATACAATACTCCCTCTTTCCGAAAATATGGTATATATTTCGAAGCAATCTTTGTATGAGACTATGATAAATATTTAAAGGTAAATTAAGTTTATAGATTGTATACATGAAGCATATACATTTGAAGAGGGATATGCCCTTATAGCCCATTGCAATTAGACCGAAAAATGGCAAATAGGGGAAAAAATTTATATAGTTTGAAACTTTGATCAAATACTTATTTGACATCAAGAATATCAGGACCGAAAAGTTTCCACCTATCAGGGTGCAGCTTCTCCTCCTAGGGGGGAAAATGAAGTGAAGTGGGGTGTTTGGTCAGGGTTTCCTAGATTTCTTCAACCCTGCAGATTCAATGTTAAAACTGATATAGATGAAAGTTGTAGATCATAACATTCTGCATCGAATGAGTACCAACACTACACAGTTTGTTGGAGTAGTATGATTACAAACTCTTTACAAATTTGCAATGATTTTTCAATTTTCAAAAGAAATTCATTATTCTTACAAAAGAAAACGCATCAATCAAATATTCTAGGTAAATAAAGTTTGTATCTATAAGTATTCACTTTTGTAAACATATACATATGTCAGTGCACCAATAAATATCAGAGCGCTAGTGTGGTGTGGAAGTTAGGAGAGAGCGTATAACTAGCATATTGCAATGAGACCGAAAACGACAATTAGGAGAAAAATTCATAAATTTTTGAAACTTCGGTCAAATACTCTTCTGACATCAAGGAAACGGAAACCGTAAAGTTTCCATCCCTGAGGGGGGAACTTCCCCCCCGAACTTGCAAAACCATCAAAGCACAAAATGATTGTACCCAGCTTTTTAAACAATAATTAGCATTGCTTATTTTTTAACTTCAATAAATTATTTTCATAAATATTCTAATTATATGTAATCTCGTGCTGGCCATGTTTCATAATATCTTTGATACAGTTCCAGAACGACCAGTTGGTAGCACTGACAACCTTTACTTCATTCTTGATGGAGGCTCTCTTATTCATCGTGTAGTACGGCCAAAGCAAGAGACTTTTGGTTACGCTTACACCACATATATGTCTTATATCAAAGGAAAAGTACCAAGAGAAATCCTTTTTAATGAAAGCGCAGTTCTCCTTGACTCTCAGAGACATTTCTAAGCAATCTTGCAAATAAGGAGCGTTACATTTCACAAACTTTGTAGTAACAGATGATGCTGATGTACATATTGTGAAGACCGCTATAAAGACAAGAGAAGATTAAGAAACAACTTGTAATTGACCAAGATATTGATCTTCTTGTTTTACCTACTGCTTTAACTCCAGACTATATGGGTATTCTCATGCTGAAAGAGGGTAAATGTAATGTCAAAGATAGGTTCTATAGCTCTAAAGATCTGCAGAATTCTAATCTCGTGATCGCGCGCGCGCGCGCGCGCGAATGCAAAATATCCATTCTTTCCTTCA
Organism: Araneus ventricosus; assembly: GCA_013235015.1. Classification (NCBI taxonomy): domain Eukaryota; kingdom Metazoa; phylum Arthropoda; class Arachnida; order Araneae; family Araneidae; genus Araneus; species Araneus ventricosus. The sequence continues at coordinate 95,391 of BGPR01000648.1, read as the reverse complement.
TGCGATTAGTGGTTGTGACACAACTTCTGGGTTTTATGGGAAGGGAAAACTACAAGCAGTGCAGTTGTTCAACCACAGTAAATACTTGCAAGATATCCCTGAGATCTTTAATGACTCTAAATGAACTTATACTGAGATTGAAAGAGCAGGAGAGAGGTTCATCATCGCATTGTACAGCAACACGAAGAAAGTAGCTTGAATAAGATGGGGTATGACTGTTTCAATAAACTAGTAGGTCAAGCAAGTTCTGCTATTCTTTTCTCCAAGTTACCACCAACCACAGAAGTTTCACATCAACACTGCCGTCGCACATTCCACCAAGAGCAAACATGACAAGGACAGTATTTTAACCCATCCAGCTGGGGATGGAAGTAGTGAATCAGTCTTTGACGCCCATATACACTGCTAAAGGACCGGCCCCAGCTAAAATAGTGTCTCTAATTACTTATGGATGTAATAAAGCTGTGGGAAAAAATGCAAATGTGTCAGAACTAACCTACGTTGTACTACTTTGTGCAAGAACTGTCGAGGCCAAAGCTGCATTAATACCGAAGCAATAGACATCGTCGAAGAAGAGGACGAAGAAGATAATGATATCATATAAGTAAGCAGGAGCAATTACATTAGTATACATATTTAGGTATACATATTAGGTATGCATATATTAGTATACATATGCAGGTATTTACTGTGGTTGAACAATTTCACTGCTTGTAGTTTTTAGTAGTTTAGTTACTTTCCGTAGAACCCTGAAGTTGTGTCACAACCACTAATCGCATGAAGGAAGAGAATGGATGTTTTACATTCGATCACAAGATTAGAATTCCGCAGATCTTTAGACCTATAGAACCTATCTTTGATTTTACCTTTTGCCCTCTTTCAGCATGAGAATATCCATATAGTCTGGAGTAAGAGCAGTAGGTAAAACAAGAAGATCAACATCTTGCCCAATTACAACAACTTGTTTCTTAATCTTCTCATTCTCTATAGCGGTCTTCACAATATGTACATCAGCATCATCTGTTGCTACAAAGTTTGCGAAATGAAACGCTCATTATTTGCAAGATTGCTTAGAAATTGTCTCTGAGAGTCAAGAAGAACTGTGCTTTTATTAAAAATGATTTCTCTTGGTACTTTTCCTTTGATATAAGACAAATACGTGGTGTAAGCATCACCAAAAGTTTCTTGTTTTGGACATACTACACGATGAATAAGAGAGCCTCCATCAAGAATGAAGTAAAGGTTGTCAGTGTTACCAACTGGTCGCTCTATAACTGTATCAAAGATATTATGAATCATGGCCAGCACGAGGCTACATATAATTAGAATATTTATGAAAATAATTTATTACAGTTAAAAAATTAAGCATTTTTTAATAACCTGGGTACGATCATTTTGTGCTTTGATGGTTTTGCAAGTTCGAGGGGGGAAGCCCCCCTCAGGGATGGAAACTTTACAGTTTTCGTTTCCTTGATGTCCGAAGAGTATTTGACCAAAGTTTCAAAAATTTATGAATTTTTCTCCTAATTGTCTTTCTTGGTCTCATTGCAATGGACTAGTTGTACGCTCTCTCCTAACTTCCACACCACACTGGCGCTCTGGTATTGGTGCACTGGCATATGTATGCGTTTACAAAAGTGAATACTTATACATACAAACTTTATTTACATAGAATCTTTGATTGATGCGTCTTCTTTTGTAAGAATAATGAATTTCTTTTGAAAATTGAAAAATCATTGCAACTTTGTAAAGGGTTTGTAATCGTATTACTCCAACAAACTGGATAGTGTTGATACTTATTCGACGCAGAATTTTATGCTCTACAACTTTCATCTATATCAGTTTTAACATTGAATTTGCAGGGTTGAAGAAATCTAGGAAAACCTGACCAAACACCCCACTTCACTTCAGTTTTTCCCCCTAGGAGGAGAAACTAACCCCCTGATAGGTGGAAACTTTTCGGTTCTGATATCCTTGAGATCAAATAAATATTTGACCAAAGTTTCAAAACTATATAAATTTTTCCCCCTATTTCACCTAATTGCAATGGGCTATTATCTAAGGCTTCTTCAGAACACACAGAAATTTCTGGTAACTATTCCTCAAGACGAAGTTTTACTTTATTAATATAAGGAATCTTAAAGGAATTTCGTTCAATTGCTTTGATTTGTTAATCTGTTTTTGTAAAATAACATTATTTTAATAAAAATCGCTCGTTTCGTAATTACAGCTCGTATTATATTATTTTATACGAATTAAATAAGCTTTCATATTCAAAACTTCTAACTTAATCGAAACCAAATGTATACTGTCACATGTTATTGAACTGTTCCCAGATTTAATATTCGATTAATTTAAATCTTCAACTTCTAATTATTTTACAAAATGTTTATCAAATTTTCGTACAGAAGGATTATAAATAGAAATTTACAAATAAAAATAAATATTTTTCAAAATTTTGACCAATCATACACCAGTATTTTTCTCTATGGATTAATGCGATGAAATTTTGATTTTCAATATATATATATATATATATATATATATATATATATATATATATAGTTAAATATTTTCCAAAATAATGCATTATACATAAAAATATGCCCTCATCATAGGTCTGGTTATTAATATAGTGAAAATATTAATAAACCAAAATCAAATAATTTCAATCTTCTTAAAGTTATTAATTTATATCGATTAAAAGTATCTGTTCCGAAATATCAAAATTATATAAAGTACGTTCATTCGGAAACTTTAGAAAATATTTATCAGTGAACTAAATATGAATTAGGATATGCAGAGACACTCAGTATTGAATGCTTATTTCAGACTAAATAAAACTCTATTTTGAAGAAGAATTCTTATAAACTCTCCAAGATCAATTTGTAAATTTTTTCATGAACGTAAGAAACTCATTAAGAGTATTCCTTGGAAAGTCACTGTCCTGTAAGAATATTTCATTCGTCTAACGAGAAATGCAATCAAAATCAAAATCCTGAAGGCTGAAAAAGAAAAGCAGAAAGTAAACAGACGACTACAACTCGTTATTTCAGAAAAAGGAAATTGAATAATAAAGTTTCAGGAATATCTCTAACCAAGTCGCATATCGTCAGCATAGTCGCTCTTTCTGATCCTAATCATGAATGATCGCAGGCCAGTCAGATCCTCTTATTTAGTGTCGCCACTGTGATTCTGCGGAAGAATATGGTGGAAAATGTTTTGGAAATGTTTTTCTATCGATCACATCCTTTATGCGTTATCTTATTTTCCTTCCAAATTTCTTTCTTTCTTGTTGCCCAGTTTATTGACGCAGAAATTGAGCCGAGAAATACGCGACAGATCAAAAGAGACAACACGTCTTCAGACTGGAGATTCTTTCGTGGTTTTACCACAGCATATGTTGAGTATAAAAGGTTTTTCTTTGATGCATAAGAGCTTCTAAAACTTTCCTCGCTTTCGGGTGATTCTTTTCGGTTAAAAGAATAATTTCTTATACTTTGAATGCCCGAGGAATTTTGACATAGCCTAAAATGTATATTTAAATACGAAAAAATACTATTTAATAATGATTATTAAAATGAACGAAAAGAATATTACACATCTAAAATCCAATATGATATAATTAAGGTTGATATCAATATTTATTTTATCTTAGAAAATTGAATTGCTTCTGATGCAAATGAAATTATTTTACGCAAGGGCTAAAATTTAGTAACTGTATTTCTCAGGAAATTTAAATGATATGGTGTTAGATGAATTGGTATTTTTGTTATTGTGGATGAATCATGAATCATTTGTATGTATTACAGAATCCATTTCAATAGGATTCATTAACCACAGTTCCAGATATGTAACCTAATATGAATTAATAAAATATGCTGCATGCTTACATGAAATTTAGACGACAACTTAATTAATAAAATTCTGTTACACATGAAAACTTTGAATTAAAAATCTATAATTAAAGATTAACCTAATATGAATAATTAATAGGGTATTCAGCATGCTTACTTCAAATTTAGACGACAACCTAATTAATTAAGTTTTGTTCCACATGAAAGTTTTGAATTAAAATATTTTTGCATTTATAATTAATACTTTACTTTTCTTCAATATTTCATTTTTTGATTAATTTTTAGTTCTGTTCATCCTAGAAAGTTCTATAACTCTAAAATTTTAATTAAAAGAAATATGCTTGTCTTCAAAAGTATTCATAACTCTATAATTTCTTAACTCGTTTTGTCTTAATATCAGGAAGTTAATTAAGAATATCATAACGGTCATCGGAAATTATAAGATTTGCATTCATATTTTATATATCGAATTGCAAGCTGAATGAAGAAATACCAATAAAAAAATACGATTTTTAACCTACATGACAGCTTTGAAGATGTATAAATGAAAGTTGAATATATTGTTTTCGCTGTAGCTAATAAAAATAAGCTTTCGTTATTTAAAATTAAGTTCGTAATTATTAACAATTAAGTCATCAGAAGAACATTGGAGAGCACAAACTTCCAAAAATTAATTTTCTTTTATAAAAACTTAGCATGTCCTTTTTAAAATGAAATGGCGAAAGTTAGAAGAAAAGAATAAAGAAATCAACATGCGGAATAAATTTTTCACATGCACTTTTTCATTTTTTCCAATTATTTATGCAAATTTTATGATCAAAATTTAAATTTAATTTTCTGTTTGCAAAAATCGAGAGAAATAAAATTCTCGTTAACAGTATCAATAATTCTCCGTTTCAAAGCAAGATGTTATTTCGAATTACATGCAAACATTTTCTGATTATTACAACTATTTTTATGATTTTATTCACATTTTCATTAAGGTTTATTCTAGGAAAAATTAAAGAACTATACAACGGGCAAAGCACACGCCTACGAAAGTTTCTCCGAGGATAATTTAGTGATAGAAACAGAAAGAACATTTAATTATGAAGATGCATTAATCGTAAACAATATCGTTGAGTCTAATTAATATGAACAGAAATAATTATTGCTAACAAATTTCATGAAACATCCTGGTTTCAATCCGTTATGCTAATTGGGTTTTATATACTAATTGGAAACAATGTTATAAGAAGCCCTATTAATGCGATTTTAAGGGTTTCTTAGTAATAACAATTATTTTCTGATCCCTCAAACAGAACAAAATGTTTCGAATATAAGTAGTTAGCATATTAATATTTTCTAAATTACAAGCGCAAAAAATATATAATTAAAAAGCGTATGAAACACTGCCTCATTTAGAAGAGCAAACCATAATTTCATTCCGTGTTGTTTCCATAACAGTCCTTTTGTTTATTTTCAAGATTAACCCAGATACCCATTTATCTGGATTACGAAATAAATTGTCGCGCGTTGGACGAAAAAAGGTTTTTAGTGTCATGAGTCACACACGCAAGAAGCTCATCATCATTTTTATGATGAACTTCTTCTATTGTCTTCTTTCCTGAACAACAATTCTTCTTTCTTGAGGTCCCTTCAGATAACCAGTAAAAATTATCTGTTGCTCAGATACCGAATTGAAAGCACTGTAATGTCAAATACCGAGCAAAAAGAATTCATTCTAGAAATATATAAAGAATATAAATAATGTTTCCTATAAAGAATGTTTCCTAGTGTAAATGATTTTCTATGTTAAGTCTGTATAGATAAATGCTGTAATTCTGAGGGCAAAAGAAATAATATTAAACGGAGGTCATATCAATTCATTTCCGTACAATTTTGGAAATTATTTGTTTTATTTAATATATTTCGTTCACCACTGGAAGTTTTGTCAATAAATGTATGTGATCAACAATTAAAAAATAAATGCCTTCTTACTTATTTATCAAATTATGCTACTTGAATTTATTTCCTTTTCAGCATTCCATCGTATGTTTTTATTACATCACGATAAATGTAGGAATTAAGTGAGATAGGTTTCCGTCCAATTACAAAATCTTTTTGGCAACTGTTGCTTAAAAATTAATCAAAAAGTATTTGAGAAAAAAAAATTGGGAATCAAAGGCAACTATTAAGGGTTTCTATAAGCCCTTAAAAAGTAGGCTTCACTTTTATTATAAAATATTTTGCATTTCTCGACAGATTTTTATTTTGTACCAATTATAGGATTAATATTTCATGAAAATATTGAGATATAATAAAAAATAATTCAATTTATCTCGATTTAAAGTTGGAAATTTTCATAAATGAATTTTTAATAAATGTACTTTTAATAATATGTATTTATATGAAAGAGAATATAGATGAGTTTTCGAGATTTGACCGAAAGGAAGTTAATATTACTCACCGAATTTAGAGTTCATACTTTCTAGATGGTGGTTAACAATGGTTTGGACTATCTGCTGTATAAAATCTAATAAGATACTTGAATTAAATAAAATTTGATTAGACTTTCAAAAGCTATAGCATGGAAAATCTACCTGTATCATAGTATGAAACGTCTTCTTTTTACTAGCTAGTCTATGCATAGATCGTATTCAACCTAAAGTAAAAATGTTTAAAATTTTAATATAGCTCTCAAATTATACATATTATTGTCAAAATTAAGTTGAAATAAATTTATTTCCATATGAATCGATTGTATGTTTATGCAAAGTTGAAGAAAACATTTTTATATCAACAAAATATAATTCCAACGGAGATAGCTTATAATGGAGAGGTATTTGTAGAAATATAAGTTTATTTATGTGCATATTTGCTGAAAACTTTCTTCTTAATTTTTTTTATCGTTTATTGTTTTGTTTACCTATATAAAAAAGATTAATTTTTAAATTATGTGTGTCAAAATGTTCATTAAATATTAATTCTGAATTAAAACACTGAATAAACCTATTAGGCATTAGCATCATTGAATGTCAAGTTATGTGGCTTGCACAAATGCAAACTACGGACAGATTAAATTTATCGTTCGAATATGTATAATTCTCTAGGATGCTTTATGAACGATCATCTGACATCGAATTCCTAATGCATTCCTAATGTAGATCAAAATGGTTGAATGCTGTTTAATACTTTTGCATTCAAAGCAATAATAAAATAAGTCTTAGAAATAGTTTGAAAACCATAAATAACTTCAGAAAGATATTAAAATTATCCCTTAAAACAATTATACTTTAATACAGTTTAATTCATAAAATAGCAGGTTTAAATCGACTGGAACATATTTCTGGATTGTAAAACTAATTTTCTAAGACAATCATTAATCTTGATATCGTAGAAATCAAAAATTACCTCTCTCCATGTAGAGATAGATATTGCTGAAATGCAAAAACACATTTCTGTTTTTTTCTCAAGATATATTTGAATTGTACTAAATAAATTGTTGACAACTAAAGATAAGAACCCTTCATTATTTTAAAAATGCAGTTTCAAATAAACAAAAATCCCCTTCTGTATTATCGGCGACATTTTTCAAGCCAGATTCAAAGCGTTTTAACCCTTTATAGTTCACCACATGTTTCGTTTTGAAAATTACCAAATTTATTTCAAAAATGAGTATTAGACATGTGGCTGATCATAAGTATGTAAAAGGGAAAAAATGTCATATTTATTTTCAAGAAATTTGTGGTTTCACAATGAACGGTAAGGGGTTAATTTTCTTCCGAATACGTTATCATCGAAATTCAATTTAAATTATTAGTATACGTGAGTATTCAAGATATTCGACCTTCATAAAATTCAATATTAATTTCGAAGATTCAATTAAAAAAGATTTCATTCTGTACAAGAACATTCGTCACTTGTTTCACTTCGAGATCAAAAGCAACTTAAAATAGCTCTTGCAATTCCGGTATCTTTCTGAATGATATAGGTATTGAACTGGAATTTTTATATAACATGACCTACATATCTGGCCCTTAAGTTATAAAAGAAAAATTACACTTCGTTTCGCACATGCACAGTAAAAAAATGTTGAATATGCGGTTCATTGAGAAACCAATGAACAAAAAAAAAGGTTAAATAATATTAATGCTCTTGGCTTTATGTGTGTCAGATCAACTAAATAATGTATAAAAATTTCAAGGTCTTAGAAATTCAACAGCCAATTTTGAAAGCAAAACTGAATATTTGTTAAAGTTTTATTTTAAAAAAAGGGTATTAATTTTGTGACTTTAAATTGATGTAAAATACACTTCAACAATGTTCTGATTGATTAAATGATTATAAAGATTAAAAATAATCGTAAAATATTTCATTAAACAAAAGCAGAAAGTTTCAAATCTGAATTTGACATAATTAGGTCTTTCTTGCATAATTTTTGAATTTTTGTTTTATTCTTCCATCGATATACACAACATTTTGTGCAAACCGCATTTCCTTTTTTAGTTGAAAATGTCAAATTAAGAATAACTTTAGATATCCATTCCTATTTTTTCCAAGAAATATCCTGCAATTTTTCGATTTCTTTCTGTTCTACAATGGAGACGAATAAGTGTAAAAACACCATTCTGTTGTCACTTCTTTATCGAAGCAATAAATTATATACGAGGTTAGCTTTCGCTTTGTTCGAGCTTCATTTATTGAAAAAATTCCTTGAATACTTCTAGAGATGAAACTGTTTAATGATAAACGAACAAATCTAGCTGAGAAAGAATGTAATTAATGAAAAGATATGCCGGACGGACTGTGTATTTTTACAGACGAATAATTGTGACTTCTTTAGTAACTAAAAGCAGATAAATAACAAATAAGTTTAAAAACACTGAAGCGAAAGTTGTTTCTGAAATGTATTTTCATATCTCTTTCCTCACATTATTTCCTTTCCTGAACCTCACATTATTTCCTTTCTTTAGTTGGAAATGGCAAATGGAGAACAGTTTCAGATATCCAACTTATTTTTTTCTAAAAATATTTCAGCATGAGATTATTTCCTTCTGATGTACAGGTAAGACAAAAACGATGCAAATGCACCGTTTAGATATCAAGCTTCAGAGCGGAAAATTCATAACGAGGGTAACTTCGACCTTCGCTGGACCTGGAACTAATGAAAAAACGTCCCTGGAGCGTGGGGCTGTTATATGGAAAACAAACAAATCGATAACTTCTAAGAAATGTAATAAATAGCAAGTATACCGAGGTGCCTGCTTAAATGTTTTACAGAATAATTTTAAATTATTTACTGGATAGCTTTGAACGTATGTTACAGAAGAATGCAGCTGAAAAAATAAATAATGAAGCATTTGGAAACGTATAGGGGTCACTCCCATGATAAGGGTACAAATAACTGAAAAATTATTCTTCAGAAGCATGTAAAAAACTTAAAAAGTGTATGGATGGTACAGTTAAAGGTTAATAAATAACCCTATATTAGTGGTCAAGCTTTTTATTTTATTTTTCACTTTTTTTTAGTTTTAAAATTTTTTACCTGTCTACGAAGGAGACATGATAGAAAACGTAACTTTAACATTTTAAACGAAAGCATAATTGACTACTTATTGGGCAGATTTGTTACAGGTTTACTTCTTATAATTGAACAATAAAATTAGTTATTAAAAACCAGCACAAAAACTTAACATTTTAAAGTAAATAGCATTTTTTTAAATAATGGCACTGATATTTACAAACAATTTCAATTAAATGAAAGTCAACATTTTGCGGAAAGTAATCGATTATGTACTAAATTAAGGAATATCATATATTTATTTATCAATAAACCATCTAGTATGCCTCGTATTAAGTTATTTCTACTCTCTTCTCTTCTGAATTTTAGCATCTGACTGCATTGCCTTTTTAATTTTCTGATATTCCCAATTTTTCTCAAAATAAATTCATCTATTAAAATGTCTTTATACGTTATTGAAGCTTTAATATTATAAATATTCTATATGAATTATATACCTTAATTCTTTTCGAGAATTTAATTTCAGTTTTAATTTTAAAAAATACAAAAGACAATCACTAAATTTCATAAAAAAATACTAGCAAAGAACATTTAATTGATGTTATTTTAATTTATGGAACCTTATCCTGATTTTTGATATTTTGTCTCTTTATTTGGGAATGCAATCTTCTCTGTGGATTTGCTGTGTCCACGGAGGAGACAAAAACTTAGTTTTGAATTTTTAAGTGCTTCCGGTTCTCCGTGGCTAAAGTGGTACACTTATCTTTATCAAATTCAATACTAAACCTATCAAAATTTTCTATTTTAATTATAAATTAGATTTTTCTTAACTTATTTATGATGTCCACGGAGAGGACGCTGAGTACTTTCCAAACTCTAAATGGAACTAATAAATTGGAATATTTTCAATAAATTCGCAATAGAACGAGAATTTTTCATTAAAGTACAAATTGGAAACAAATATTTTTTAATGTTATTTTCTTTTTCCATTGAGGAGACGTATTTGACTGGGGACACGGTGTAAAAATTAATTACTAACTAAAAATAATTTTAAAAAATCATAAGTTAGACCTTAACTAGAGACTTTGAACTAGTTAATACTGAAAATAAACACTTTTTTCAAATTTCTTGAGTTTCAATAAATATTATTTTGAATTTCATATATAGGGACGTCTACGGAGGGGACTTTTGTCTTATATTCATTGAATAATGAGAGTTAAATTTTAAAACTATTTTAGTAGAAACGTATTGAATATCTTTCTTAAAACTTTCAAAAATTATACATAAGAACAAAAATTTTAGGACATTTGTTTCACTTTCTAATTTTTATCTTTAAGAGACTGTAAAAAGCACCTTTTCGTGAGAATGTCGTAGTCATCTCAATTTCTTGGAACAAATTGTTCAGCTTGGAGCATTTCAATTCACATTATTTAGCTATACTTCAATTTTTGGTTGTCATGAATGTCCAATTCTGTCTTCTGTATAAATAACCAAAATAGATAGTCAGGCACTTTAATAGGGTGAAACGTACTAAAAGAATATTAATTGATGTTTATTTAATATTTATACTATAAAATTTAAATTTGATATGTATTTAAACCATAAGAATAACTCTCTGCATACATAAATCAATTGCATTTTACTTTCTACTTATTTTATATTTAAATCAAAATTCGATTCATACCCAGAAAGAAACCCTTATTCACACAGTAGTTTTAGATATGTTTTCCTCTCTCATTGATTTACATGATGAATGTACTTTTCAATATAAATAATCTAGTACAGAGCATGTGAAAAGAACTGAACCGCTGCATTAAATTGTTATTTTTAGTTAAATAATAATTTATCGTGTGCATATATGAATATCAATATTTTCTTTTGACTTCTGCAAGAGAAGAACAATTAGGTTACTAGTTATGTTATAATGAACAGAAATTATTAGACACTTATATAGAACAGTAGTCAGTGAAATGCAACACATCCATTTTTTTATGAATATGACACAAATTTTAACTGGGGATATAAAAATTTTGAAAAGAAGGTAATTTTGATCGTTTTGCAATATGAGCGCATGATCAAACCATCGTTTTTGATATTGCATCTTCCTATAATTGATTGTCTGACCATCGTACATGAATTATGTCAAAAAGTAGGGTGGCATCTTCGCATTTACCACTACCACATTTCTTCATTTTAAAACAGATTTTCATTAGAGATACTTCATATAAATACTTGCTCAAAATTCATATCTTTCCCTCCGTTTATCAAAATACCTTCAAAAGTATATTTTATTTTCTACCATGTAAAAGAAGAGAAAAACAATAATTGAGAAGAAATGAGTAGGTGAAACGTACTTAAAGAATATTAATTGATGTTTATTGAATATTTATCCTATAAGATTTAAATTTGATATGCATTTAAACCATAAGAATAACTCTCTGCATACATAAATGAAGTGCATTTTACTTTCTACTTATTTTATATTTAAATCAAAATTCGATTCATACCCAGAAAGAAACCCTTCTTCTGACAGTAGGTTTAGATATGTTTCTCGCTTCCGCAGCAATAATTTTACTGTGTTTGTTTATAAAAGGATTTTTATATCGATATGAAATGATTTATATGTAATGTCGATTTATTGTTTGATATTAATAAGATTTTTGCTTTCTCTGGCATTTAATGACATTATACTCACGAAATGAAGTAAAAGACTCTTAACATATTTCAATTGTCTCTTTTACATTTTCATGAATATTTCTACTACTTTTTAAAGATTTTTATGAAATCACACAGGTCATTTTTCCAAGAAATCCTTGTCCAATGTTATTCCAAATTGACTCTCATTATTATGAGAACTATGTTTCTTAAGAATGTCTACGATATTCTCAGGAGTTTTTAGAATAAGTGAATAGTATATCACGGTGAAGTATTTAAATTGCTTTGTAGTTTTTGCTTTATATTAAAGTTCTATTTTTAAAGTAATCTGTTGTACAAGAGGGATTAATACATTTCTTACGGTATCCCGAAAGCTCTAAAGCAAATGCACTGAAATGCTACTTCAGTAGCACTGAATTGGGTTTATATAAGTATATATCTTGCGAGTGTTTCAAAAGCTCTGTAATGGCTGGTATTCAACAAAATTATATTAAAAAAATAAGAAACTTATATTTTGATTTAGAAGAAAATAAATTTCCTCGTGTGTTGGCAAATATAATATCAAATAAAATAGTACTTTTACTACTGCGCCAAGTTAAATCCTCATTCCTAGCCCGTCAGCACACGCACGATGTCTTTTTGACCCCATCCTTTCTTTTCTGTTAAAACATTCTGGGAATTTCTAAAAACTTCCACCTGTTATTTCCTGTCCTTTCAGGGGGGAGGTAGAAGAAGATAAGAGCAGCAGAAACCGGTGGAACGGGGGTTCTCATTTTTTACTGGGGGGTTAGGTTCAAATTGACCAGTGCGTGTGCCAGAGTTTCAGATTTAAGTTACGTTATGGCTATGACAGCTTGCGAACGTGAGCAGCAGAGAAGAAAAGAATTTAGGAAAGGTATTGAAAAGGTGTCAAGTTCAATTTTCCTTTTTCTAATTAAAAAGAAATCGCATTTATGTCTTAAATACCAGTTCTTTGCACGAAAAAATATTCTTATAATCTGACTATATTTTATTTTTTAAAAATAGCCAATAAAATAAGGAGTGTCTAACAATTTGTGGTCAAATGTGTTAATGTTCCAAAAATGGGTGCGTGTACTGAAGAGTTAAAGCGTATATCGCTTCTGATGAATTTGGGTTAGTTGAGTGGAATTTCTTCTTAATTTTGTCTCTTTAACTGATTGATTAATTCAGAGGTTCTCAACCTGTGGTACGCGTACCCCTGGGGGTACGCGAACTCAAAGTCTGTGATGGCGGACACAAGAAATCATAAGGGATTAACATAAGGGTGAACTAATGCTATTGTAAAAATGGAATAGAATGTAAAATCGAAAATAAGTCCTGCAAATGTTATTAGCCCTTTGCACTCGAGAAGCACTTGAAAAGTAATTAGGCTCATAATTATTCACTGATTTACAAGATCTCATATTATTGCTTTGGAACGTAAAAAATATGTTTGTGTAAGTTCATTTTTCCTGGAAAATTATTCTACAACTTCTTACAATTTTGTAAGCAGTTTTTTAAACCATCGAAATCAAGAAACGTCAAAATGATGCACCGTCTAGAATGGTGACTGAGTATCACCTTTCGAGCGCAGAGGGTTAATTCGAGTCATTTCACTCTCAAGCTTGCCTAATCCCTTAAAATTATTGATAAAAGCTATTTTGTATAGACGAATGGTTGGAGAGGGAGTATGATAGTAGGGGGTACGCGAAAATAAAAAGACTAATCAAGGGTACGCGAAAATAAAAATACTACTCAAGGGGTACGCGAAAATAAAAATACTACTCAAGGGGTACGCAAAAATAAAAATACTACTCAAGGGGTACGCGAGGGAAAAAAGATTGGGAACCCCTGGATTAATTGATACGCCTTCGAAGCTAAAAGCAGAGATAAAAAATTCGTAAGCAACCATCTGCACTACGGTAAGAAACAACTCAAATTGTTAATAAATTCTACGCTAAATAAGCTACGAACTTGACCACCAAAAAGCGCGTCGAAATATTATGCAGCATCTTTACAGGCTCATATAGTTAACACGTTAGTCGTTATTAAGACGTTCGTGATCACGACTCACGTGGGAAATTCAAACCATCTATCTAATTATATGACTCCTTCTCTGCTGTCGATTTACTACAAAAGAGAAGGGGTCATTTGATTAGATAGTATTGTATGGATTGTATTTGATCGGTGTGTGAATCGTATTTGATTCACAAAGCAATTAACGTGTTAAGACAAACTTTTTGATCGCCTGGTAAAATTTTAATGTCGGTAATGGTACAGAATCATCATATTATTGTAAAAATATAGAGGTTTCGCATCTTTCACTCTCAGAAGTGGTTGGCAACTTAAACTTCAGGTTCGGAGAACAGTTCTCATTATAGTTTCAGTGGAGTTGGTATACATTTTATTCCCATTTATTACTAGATTATCTTTAGATGTTTCCTAGCATTTGAGTTTTAATAGCTGAAAAATTCTACTATATATAATTTATATTGTTAATTAAATGCTATGCGTTATTATTAATTCTGATCTGCTTTTTCTTCCCGTTGACTTATTTCCAAATTCTACTAGGTGAAATTTTGCTGCATTATATTTAGTTAGAATTTCAGAATTTCTGCAGGTAGTTTCAATTTTGCTGTATTATTCCCAATTTTTGCTGTATTTTAATAATTTATAAAACATGTTGCAATTAACTTTTTTTCCTGTTAAATATTTATTTTGAAGAATTATTATAGATTGTATTATTACAGAATGTGCATAAATTATTTTGGCTGCGTGTGGTCCTTGTGCACTTGCTTGCGAAAATGAACCGTAAAGCATGATTTAAAAGTAATTTTAAATTTTTATTTTATCTATATCACAGCTTTTAATTGTCGGAAGTCTTGTTTCTTCTTCAACTTCAAATGACTTTATGTTCAATACACGCAGAGTAAACTAAAAATAGAGCTTCTGAATGAAATTTATTTTATTTAAGTAGCACTTAGTCAAATAAAACTAAAATCTACTAAAACGTTTTGATAAGATTATTCATTTTGCAAATAGACATTCTAGCACATACGTTTCTCTCAACTTTGCAGAACACATCCGATGAAATCGCATTTTTCAACCTCTTATAGCTAATAAAGTTTCAAAAAATGCTCCGAAACAAATATATCTGAAAATACCTGAAACACTCTACACCAGAAAAATGGGAACTTCACGGTGTTATCACTATGAAATCCAACAGAACGGTGGAGAATAAGTAGTTTCTGTCTAATTAGCTTTAAACAAAAACAAAAGTTCGGTTGTCTTCAGAATATAAAATAAATTTGAGTACTTTTACGTTAGTATAATTTCACATTAAATTGTTTTCCTTTGTACATGGATGAATGTTTGCTCAGGTGTGCTAGAACTTATTACCATAATACTTATTCTTTTAATTACATACTCACAAACTCACACGTATCCAATATGTACCTGACAAAGATGCAACAGTGTAAAAAAATTTATCAATTCAAATATTAATAATCTTAAAAAATAGTCCTTTTATCAAAAACCGTAACCAACGGAATTGAAAGAAAATGCTTTGATACATATACATCGTAAATTTTTAAGAACCCAAATTCTTTCCTTTAAAAAATTAGGATTATTGAATTTGAAATCTGGCATGACGCGAAGAAAAGCTAAGAATTTAATGGCGTGCATTGCAATAAAATTCCTATTGCGTTTTGAAAGTTTTAGCTGTTTAGTGTTCAGGTATGTAAGGGGAATAGTTTATTTGTTCTTCTTTATAAAGATTGTACAATATCCTTTACTTACACTTGGAATTTATACGTGGAATGACAGTATACTCATGGTCTTTTCCCCATGTGTTCTGAATCTTACTCAGGAGATTTTATTCTTACATATCTAGATAAATATTACCGCAGCCATCCATTTGTATGCATGTTTCCGAGACGAACGCTAATAGAATCAGGCTGTTGCTTGCCATCGATTTCATACACCACTGCTCTTCTCCAGACATGCTTTTCAGAGCATTTAGTCAATACCACCGACAAAGAAAGTTTTTCCACGTTTTCATTTTATTGAAAATAGCTGTTCGGCGCATAAGACTGAATATAAATGAATTTGAAAATATATTTTATGTCCCATGGGAGGAAATGTAAATTATAAAAGGAAATTTATGTTTCTGTGCAGAACATTCGCTTTTTCTTCGTATTGTGAAGACAAATGCATTCTATTTTCATAGGACTAATGTTCCTCAGCTGTGAACGCTGAATAGACTATATATAAGGTTATATTCAACAATAAAAGGCATGCAATGTTTTGTGAATCAATAGGAATATTTCAACGCAAGACGTGCCATCTTCTTGAAAAATCTTGCTAGGTGAGCTTTACTTTTGCTTCCTTAACAGTGTTTTCATACTAATGGAATACAAATTTAGTGAAATTCTTTTTAACCTAAATACGTGCTAGACTGCAAAATACAAAATCAAGAATGCATTCCGTCTGATTTTCATATGCAACATATTAGAAAAATTTCCCTTCCTATACTATGTTACATGCGATTACATTTAAGAAAAAGTATCTATATAACATTACTTATTTTTAGCATTAATAATAAATTTTTATAAAATGCTTTAAATAGCATTACTTATTTATAGTATCACTTACATTTAGCTTAACAAATTAATTGCGGCTATATCGTGTTTGTTAATCTTCCTTGCTAAGAAAATAAGACTAATTCAACCAAATCTAGGACCGGGAACTCATCTATAGTGAGTATTTTGATAAATGAAATGTGCTATGCTGCTTTTTGATTGCATTTAGCATGATTATTCAAAAAATAATTCTTTTATAAAATTACGAATTAAAAAATATCTATGTACATTTTCAGATATAAAATAATTGTATTTATAAGAGAAATGAATAGAAGAATATGAGATTTAATGCAAAAATTTACAATCACAATCAGCAGATGAAGATAAGATAATCTGCTTTCTGTTACTTCGTTTCTATAAAAGTGTATTTTCTTCACCGATTCTCTTCTTATCGATTCTTAAAAATGCATGTTTCATAGACTAGTATCTGTGATTTAAAATGTAACAAAATATCGGAGATAAAAAGTGACAAGGAATGTGACCTTAAATCAATATTACAGATAAAAACTTCTAAGTTACGTATCTTTTGTAAATTCGAAAATTATATTATTTCAAGTTGCTTGTACCACAGATGCGATATACTTCTTTCTATTAAAAAACGGAAATTAATTTGAAATATATGATTAATATAATTTAAAATTCCTTGGGTACTATTGATCATAGCGAGATAAATTTTATATCAATGGTTTGCAAATTTTATTTCTCTATTTTAGAGCTATTAAATTTGAAATTAGAACAAAAATTACTTTTTTAAATTTAAAATAACTGAAATTTAGGTGCTCCAACAATGAAATGATGCTGTTTAACGTCTCGCAGTGCTATGGTGCGAATTTCATTATTGGTGACGTCAGAGCGTTACCGGATCAGTGAGAGACAGATCTGGGCTATTATATTCGCAATGTTGAATTACCTCAGTGTTGCCGTTACATACAAAGCTTTCTTGTCCTCTTCATGTTGAGAAGTCCACCTGCCTGGAGAAAATGTCTGCACTTTTTAAAAGGAAGTTTTGAATATTAGTTTTAGCTTTAAAACTGTTATGAAAATAATTAGATAATTTTTAGCTTAGAAATATTTATTACGTGAATTTAAGTGCTTCATTCCGAGTCTGAATTCAGAAAACTGTCCACTTACCTATATTGTAATTTACTCTCTGGACGAGCTGTAGTAAACAAAATTTCTTAGTTTTCAAATCGGGAATGGTGAAGACCTGACGCCTATTTGAAAACTGATTAATGCACGTTAACATATCATATAACTAATTCAATTTTTAATTTTTTTTCAGACAAGCAGCTATGTTTTCTTTAAACCAAGCGTTTTTGTTCAGCCATTCGCTTCAGGCTCACAAGGATTCGGTGATATCGTTATCATAAAGTAGAAAAAAGCACAAAAAAATGAAACTTTTATGAAAAAAAGCTTGATTCTGAGAAATACATAATTATGAATTATATGGAGATGAATTTCTTCATACAATACAACTAAACCACTAAAAGACCTACTCAAATATTGTGAATGCATGAGAATTTCGTCTTTAATAATAATTTAGTTATGCGTATTGATATTCTAACTAGAGCTAAAAGTAACTGAAAAATTCTCTGCAGACAGTAATTGAATAACAACCTGCAGGCGGTAATTACTAACAAATATTTGAATATTTTTCTATGGATGTATTGTAGATGTAGTTTGCTTGAAAGAAGTGGAATTTTATCTATTCTCATTTATAAAGAAAGAAATTTCAACATGATTATAGGCGTAATTATTTGCAAACGTAGTTCTAACAAGGATCCGTTTCTCCTGATTAATTATTTCGGCAAGCTTTCATTTTATTAACTCTTTTTATTTCCATAATTGTAATTTTAGTATAAGAAATCACCTAAAATTTGCGCTTGGGCTTCAATAAAACATAATTAACATAGATATAATAGATAATTGAACTGAATACAAATTAATTATGTTTCATATCCAATATTTCAATAACTTAATTTTAATTTCATCAATAGTACTAATTGAATTGCTTATATCTCAAAATTATTTTTATTGAATTTAGTTCATTTAGTTTTTAGAAAACTGTTTTAACCTTAGATCCCCTCTAATAACATAACTAATTTAAAATTAATTTAATTTATAGAAAAGAGTTTTTACTGAAACATTCATTACAACTTTTAAAATTTTGAAAATACTTCCTCTTCAAAATCTTTTCTTTACCTCTGTGTGCAATTCTTCTTCAGAAAAGTAGCTAAATAAATGCCTTTGCTGGTGTACGAATATTATGTGACTTTTATGGATTTTATGACTCCCTTAAACGTTTTTTTGCTTACATAGCTTATTCTTTAATTGTTAGCTTTAGTTTTGTTAATGAAAAGGGTACGCATAATCAGGAAAAGTTATATGGCATAAAGCCTTAGTCTTTAAAAATTTTTGTTATGTAAAAAGAAATGTGCTTTCTTTTAGTGACATGTTATGCCTTGAAATTATTTAATGAAGAAATGTTAAAATCTGTGGATAAAGAAAATGCGACCTGGATATATGTCAGAACTATTACTAAAGTGTAAATTATCTGCCACTTTAATCTATTGATTCTCATCAAGAAATAGTAGATTAAAGTGCATCCAGACTTCAAGGCATAAAGTATCTTCAAGAATTACAACGTTTGTTGAGAATCAATACATTAATATGAAAGACAATGTATGGTTTATCATTTCTAAGGACAATTCAGGAATTTCCTATTTGCAGGGATTAAGGGGAATCAAGTTATCCTGGATTAACGGACTTTGGTATAACAATCAATCTGAAATCTGAGTGGATGAGGGTTTTCAGATATAGTCACGCCTTTCCATCGAAGAGGAGTAAAGATAAATCACAAACCACATTGTCCGACCCAAAGATTCAGATCCCTAATAAGTCTAGGTCTTGTATCACATTATTAATGGTCCGTAGTGTCCAAACAGATGGGAAATAAATACATCACTCTCCTTAAAAGGAGATCCAAGCGCTCCGCAATGGGGTGGGAAATACAATGGGATTTTCCCTGGTTTGGATGATCAATGAGGTTAGGTAATGCACCATAAATTGACAGACAATAAATACAATCACAGGAAACGACATGTTGTCATTTAAGGAGTCCTGTAGAGAGATAAAAGTCGTGTTTTATAGAGGAATCTTGGATTAAGATTTTTCTGTATGAAATAAAGAAGGGACATAAATTTAATTCAAATATAAGAATAACATTTCATTTATCTGGTCATTTGCTTAAAGATGTCGCAGAAGTTGAAATTTTCCTTCCATGGGGGCTTTTAGACTAGCTGTACCGTTCTGACATTAGGGTTTCCTTTCTGCAGAAAAAATAACATATCTGCACTTTCATTACCTAGTACATATCACCTCGTATACACAAAATGTCCCAACAAAGTGGAACATGTTTTTATTTCCTTAAATATTGATTCTAGAGATATACTTCCAATTACAAAGTTTCGTCAAATAAGGTAAGAATGTGTATTAAGTTATTTTTATAAGTGGATGGGATTTATAATAAAAAGTTACGAAAATTAAATTTTTATGAGGTCCTCGTAGTGCAAAACTGTCAATTAGTAAAAGGCTTTTCTTACATTCATCTATTCACATATAAAGGTTCACGCTTCAATCTGCAGACCTTACAGATGTATAGGAAAACAAATTTAATGACTTACACCACTTTTCTCTACCTCTCACTACTGTTTGATCCAGTCTTTCGATGTATATTTTAGGGATAATATAAATATTTCAATAATATATTAAAAGGGCAGAATCAGAAAATAATATTGTATTTAGGTCTTGTTTAATCTAAACAATATTCAAATAATACATTAATTGAAGTGTTTACAAAAATAGTTGTCTTGTGATCTTCTGTTGTATGTTCTGTATATGCATCTTGTTGTATGTATATCTCGTATTTATCTTGTTGTGTGTATGTCTTGTGAAACGTCGAAAAATATCAACGGTAATACATCAGGAATGACGGCTCAACTGCTCAGAAACAAGCAGCGTTTAAAGAAATATTATTAGAATACAATTGAAATACAATTTTTCAAAAATAGCTTTACCTTCAAATATTCCAAATTTTCAGTTCTAACTATCTGAATTGTATTTCAGAAAATTACTGTCATATATTTTCTTTTCTGTGAGTAAATTCTAACAACAGAAAACGAATACGTAGCAACAAGCCAAGTTTTCAGTAACGCAACATGAAAGTGAAGCAGAAACCTAAAAACAGCCAATGAAAGAGAAATCGAAGAAGAAAAATCAAGCCCGCAATTGCAAACCTTGGGTGAGATTGGGGGGAAGAAAGAAAAGAAAAAATAGAACATTAGTTGGACTACGCCAAAAAAAGAAGCATTCGAAAATCCAGTTCTTGCTAAGTTCAAAGACAGAAATGATAGCTATTCGTCTTCGCCCAATATATCACTTAGTTGTGTGCAGTTAGCAATTTTTGGTGTTCTTCAAAACTATTTGGTGTGCAGCCCCTTTAAATCTCTGTCTAACTTTTTCAATAATTTTCCGTCTTCTTTTCTAGTTTTTGTCTTTTTTCGTTGATAATTCAAATCTCAGAGCGGAGAAGAAACCAATTAAGAATGAAAACGAAACCACGAATTTTTAAAATAATTGCAACTTTGCAAACCTAAAGGACGAGTCGCCACTGCCTTAAGGTAAACTTTAATAATATGCACAACGCTGAGAGCAAATGATTTAATATTCTTATCCGATATTATCCTGTTTTCCTGTTATGCCGTGAATTGTCATTTTCTCAAGTTGTTCTCCCATTCTTCATCATGTCGATATTTACAGCTATCTGCCAACGAAATTAAAAAAAAGTATGTGTCATTGGCAATTTTTTCAATCCGTGATGATTAAATGATGTACTACTACACAAATATTTGCATTTCGCAGTTTTCTGTATTGAATAAATTTGTATTTCTGCAATAAATATCCCAATATAAATTTGTAAGCAGCCCCTTCAAATTAAAAAATTAATATATCTCTGCAACTGTTGTTGATAGAATCGTGAAATTTAGATTCTACATAGAGGAGTATAAGAGGAACATTTACTCTTTGATACTTTTGCTCTATGGAGAAAGTATAAAAATTTAGTTTTCTAACTTGTTATTTTTGACTTCCATAGGTACCCAAGTGTTTTCACACAAATTTCTACCTTATTTGATGAAAATTTGTAAATGGAATTGTATGTCTATGGACAATACATAAAGAAATATATGCTTGTTCTACTTTTTTTGAGACACCCTGTATATTTACACATTTGATCAATTGTATCACCGCGTAGATGATATCTACATTCATTTCTAATGAGAGAGCAAAAGTAGATAACACGAAGGCTGAAAATTGAGACTTGAATTGAAAACCTAATAAAACTCTTTCCTTTCCCCATTAGTATACCAACCGCACATCAACGTATTGAATAACGTAAGAGTATTGGAGATCATCTTGTGCGGATAGGGATGTTTTATTTTAGTTCAGTCATATTAGCTTCCTAATTTGAAGCAACACGACAGCTGTTTTGGGACTGACCTTCGTAATTTTGAACCGCGGTCAGATGAAGAGAACTGGCAACCCCTTCTACAAATTTCCGCGCCAACGGAGCAGTTGTGGACGAGTGGTTAAGGGGATGGATTTGAAATCTGTTGAACTCTGTCCCCTCGGGGTCGCATCCTACCGGCTGCTGCATTTCATTTGTTTTTAGTCTCTACACTCTATTGGGTAGGCTAGGGCGGAATGGGAGTTCTACACCAAACGAAAGGGACAAAGTTTGACCACTACGTATGATTTAACTTACAGCAGCCCTCATGAATGGGTGTTCTACACCAAACCAAAGGGACGAAGTTTGACACACTATGCATGATTTAACGTACAGCAGCCCACATACGCTGCGGGTGTTTAGAGTAATAACTTTTCGAACCTGGACCCATGCGACCCTACCACTCAGCCACCACGGCGGATTGGTGCATGGACCGAATTGTAATGGTACCTATTTTGACATAAGCATTATGTTAGCCAATGGAATGAGAGGGAGCCAGTTATTCAAGGTTTTCGCGTTGTGTTCGTATTACGGGGTTTCTTTTCTTTTGCGTTCACTTTCATTATAACAAAAAAATGTGTATGCAAATAAAAACAATTTATACGTTTTTTTGTGTAAAACAACTCTGTGATTCATTTAAAGTTGCTTCAGTTAAAAAGGAGATCACATCCTTAAACTCGCGCCCCATAATTTTCTAGAACGAATAGGATCTCAGTTTTGCTTCTAAAGTATCTTTTTGTCTGCATACAGAAATTCATAGTTATTTTTTTGCCTTTGAAATCCACTGACTATGGCTCTTAAGAATTTTTTTCTGAAAATTTCATCTAATAAATAAATAGAATGAACTCATTCTTTTACTCATCATTGATAAGATAGCATACGCGTTTTTTCGCAAATGAATTTTTTTTAAAGAAATGGCTGATGAATTAATATTATTACTGATTTTATAATTTCACATCTGATTTTTTTTTAAATTTTAGAAGTGAATGTGCATCTCATTTCCGACTGAGCAATATACATCATTAGCATTCTTTACAAACATACATCATTAATTTGCACAGTATAATGCTGAAAATTTCAATATTTTTAATAATTTATTTAACATTTATATATATTAAATATTTTTTGTTCCCTCATCATTTTCTTATCGATTTTTAAGTAAGAAACCCGAAAAATATTAATAACGAGTAGCCAATGCTGATTTGAAATTTTTATTTCGCATGAGTCTCTCTTAAGTTCAATATGTGGAGAGTCATAGCTGTAATCCGAGAAAAAGGAAAAGTGGAAGCCATTTTTCCTATAATACGCATACTTGAGAATTATTTAGCATAATAATATCAAATAGTTATGCAAAATTCGTTTAAATGAACTTAAAACCTCTTAATACTCAATAATCCTCTCAAAGTGGTATGTGATATATACTCTTCAATGGAAACTTCCAAAAGAGAAATATATCCTTCGCAAAATATTTCTAGGAATCAGGTACGGATAGTTTGCAATAAATTAAGTATACATTTAGTTCTTGAATGTCCTTAGACTTTTGAAACTCAGAAAAATATAAATTCATATTGTCATTATCTTTCGAATTTGATGCATCATTAACATGTTATTAGTACAGTTTATAACAGTAGAATTTTGTCGCAATTGAAATCTTCTTTGAGATTTTCATCTTTATTAGCCACTTTAAGAAATTACTAAAACATATGAAGGCATAATTATCTGTCAGTTCCAAACTGGAACAAATCCATATATTTTCATAAAGCCGTGCGCAACTATTTTAATTGTGGCTTTCATTTTCTCCATGATTCTCCAAGCGAGTTTTCAATGAATCTATTCTTGAGAATCATCGGACTTAATGATTGACTAATTGACTTAAGATACGTTTCACTGAGATCCTCAATCATTGCTGCAGAAAGTTCAGAGGTAAACGTTATTGAAATGGAAATTTAGAGCCATTAAAATAGATACAATGTGATTTAGGGCAAATTTCCCATTTAAATAAATTTCAAAATCGATTGCTTCGCATTGTATTCGTCCCCTCACGAATATATATTGCTCATTACGAAATAATTATTTCTTGAAGAATTAAATACATATAAAGACTGGTCATTACAGAAGACAGTATACTTTCTTAATTTTATATTAATTAAACATCTCTCACTTTGAATTTTGATTCAATCCTACAAGAAATTTAAATCAAACTCTTTAATTTTAATTCCGTTAAATTATTGATTTTCTTTCGCTTTTGAATCTAAATTTGACTTTGAACCCATCGATGCTTCATCATAAAGTTAATAAGATGCACTCATTTTAATAATTAAGGCTTAGTAATTGTTCTGTCATGAATGTGATACTTCGAAATATGGAAATTAAATTTTAAAAGATGTGTAAAACTCACACATTAATGATTATTTCTTTTAGGCATTTTGATCAACGAACAACAAAGTCAAAATTTTTCAAGTATTTAAAAAATGAATCATACAAAGTGGAATAAAGTGCAACATTCGTTTAATATCTGTTCACATCATGGATGTAAGAGTGAAATGATGGATCACAGGCAGAATTTTTTGAAGCTTTCGCTGTAACCGCGCCGCCATCTTGGTTACACCAAGAAATGTTACTAGTATTACGATAGCGTGTTGACTTCATTTTTTTGGAACGAATTTTTAAGATATTTCAACAGGATGGGGTCTTGTGTAGCCTTCAACTGCACAAACAGGTGTTCAAAGAAGATCTCAAGATTAACTTATCATAGGTAAATCCACTTTTTATATTATTAAAACCAAATTTTTGTCTGTTGTGATTGTGGATGAAAAGCTATGGTGAATAAGTATGTTTTGAACTGATTTGCTTGAGTTACAAAATCTAAATTTCTAAAGTAGTTGTTACAAATTTGGTATTAATTGAAAATCTGGCTCAACTTCTTTATTGTTATTTGTTTTATTGAGGTCTTGAATTATTACACGCTATCATGAAATGACAAACTTTCATGACAAGTTTGCTGTGTTTTGTTTGAGCAGTTTATTTCTTGTATATTTTTAAAAAATGATAAAAAAATCTAATACATAGAAAATTCAAAATATTTTATAGATTAGTATTTCAATTATGTCTTTCTGTAAATGAAAAAGCTTTAGTAGGTAATATAGTCATGTTCTTCTTTTGCAATGTTTACGTATGATATGCAACAAAATTTAATACCATAATACAACATAAAAGAAAGTTTATGAAAATTTTTAATTCAATTAATGTACCAAAATTAAATTACTTATCTTGTTTATACACATTCGTTTGAAAAAATTTACATGTGAGCATAGAAACAAATTTCTTAACAAGGTTTCTATTGAAATCTTGTCTTTATGTTTACCATTGGAAATTGCTGTATTTTTTCCTTTTACAGCTGCATTTTTAACACAGGTTAAGCAAATATTGTATACAAATATTATTATTAAAAATTGATTATTCTCGGTGAAGTAGCAGACGCAAGAGCACATGCTTTCTGTTACGTCTGTATTTTATGCGCATGTTATTGATTTTATACAAAATTAGTTTTCGAGTTATGGACTGCATTTGGATTTAACATTTTAATGTTATCGCTTAATTTTATAACTGATACTAACTATTGTATTGCATATAACTTAACGTTTCTGAGTTGAAATAGTAAATAATACATAATAGTTCAGATATGAACTTTTTTAATTCAAAAAGCCCTAAATTTACAACAAATTGTATGCAAAATGTAAAAGCAAGATTTTTTTTAAACAATAAAGTATACATTTTTCATCTAAAATATGCTAAATTCCATTATATTTTAAATAGCTTCCCAAAAGATGAAACCCGCAGACAATTATGGATTAAAGCAGTTCGGCGTGAAAATTGGGAACCTTCAAAATTTAGTAAACTGTGCTCGAAACATTTTCCTGAAGAAATGATTGATCGAACTTCTCTTTCGTGTGTAAGACTACGAGGCAATGCTGTGACTTCACTCTTTGATTTTCCATCTCATCTTCAAAAGGTATTAAAAGTTTTATTATATATATATTATATTAATTTTATAAGCTTATTTTTAGGTATTTATTTATTAGCTGGAGGCAGAGCGAGTATTCTGGATGCACATTTTATTACCTTTTCACTGTAAACCTAGCTCAACCTTGTTTTAATTGGTTTATGGAGTATCAACAAAGAAAATCGTGTTCACTTGCACAATTTGTAGATTTTAATATTATTACCTAAATAATATTGTTAATTTATACTTATTTCAATTTAGTTTAAGCATAGCATAAAATATAAACTTTGCATTATTTATTTAATAGTTTTTAACTAACAGCTTTAATTTCAACAGTAGTTTGAATTTGTTTTGGCAAAGAAATAATAATTTAGATTTTTACATTAAAATTTTTTCTAGTAAATAATTTAAATATATAAATTTGGTTTTAGGAACAAATGAACACTTTGACATTTTTGATCTAATGAACATATGAAGTTATAAATTATTTTATTTTTTAAAATTTATATCTAAAGAGCTAACTAAATGGGAAAGTTGAATGAAGTTCACACCATTTCATTTTTTATTAATTTCATAACAGGTTTTAGACAATGTTTATGAAGTTTATTCACAATTTATCAAAGTTATGCTTTATAATAATAGAATATTTTCAGTAATTTTTCAATTTGTTGTATTTTGTTAATTTTTACAACAATTTATCAACTTTTCCGACAAAAAAAAATTAACGTTTGGCTTCATGCTGAGAATTCGTACAAAAAATGTTCCACTAAATTTTTAAACTAGAAGGTTTGGAGCTAGATCGGAGGGGATTTAATGTTTTTTTTTTGTTGTTTTTCCAAAATAAGTAATTGTTCTTTACATTTTTTTAGGTGGTAAAATTAAGGAAGTTGCCAACCCGAGCAGTTTTCGAACCAGCCCATTCCAAGATAGAAGTACAGCAGGCAACAACTGGAGTAGAGTCAGCTGCAACTGAATTAGAAGTACTCGGTTGTTCATCGGAGTCCCCTACCAAAGCAGCATACAAGCTCAAAGTGGCCGAACTTGGGGATATTATTGAGAAAAAAAAAATAAAAAACTTAAAGTTTTACAACAAAAGGTCCGTCGTTATGAAAAAAAAAGTTAAAAATCTATCAGAATTACTTGCGCATCTGAAAAAGAAAGATTTTTTAGATGACGATGCTTTGCATGTGCTGTCAACTGCGACATCTGTTAATAAGGAGTTTATAAGTCGCCAGTTAGCAACTGTCACTAAATTACCTTTGCCTCAAAACTATTCAGCAGAGTTGCGGTCATTCGCTTTGACCTTAAACTTTTACTCGCCGAGGGCACACGAGTATGTTCGGTCTACTTTTGGATTAGCTCTCCCTCATCACAAAACTTTAAGTCGCTGGTACCAACACATATATGCAGCACCAGGTTTCACGAAAGAAGCAATTGATGCTTTAGCACTAAAGATTAGAAATTCACCTAATCCCTTGTTTTTTTCATTGATAATGGATGAGATGTCCATCCGCCAGCAAGCAGAATTTGATGGTAAAGAAGTTCATGATCTAATAAACTTAGGATTCGATGAAACTGATGATGATAGCCTGCCATTGGCTAAGGAAGCATTTGTTTTGCTTTTAGTGTGCATAAACAGACATTGGAAATTATCAATTGGTTATTTTTTGTCCAATGGATTAAGTTCCACCCAAAAACAGACGCTCATAAAACATTGTTTATCTCTGTTGCATCAAAATAACGTGAATGTAGTTTCGTTAACTATTGATGGCCTCTCAAATAATTTTTCAATGGCCAAACAACTTGGATGTAATTTTGATGATGTGAATTCATTGAAAACTTGCTTTCCTCATTCTAGCGATTCGAATCAAGAAATTGCAGTTTTTCCATATCCGCCACATATGCGAAAACTTGTACGAAACACATTTGGAGAGAAAAGGTGTCTTTTCTCTTCAGAAATAATTGACTGGAAATATGTGGAAGCCCTGCACAAATGGCAAGAAAGTGAAGGTGTTCACTTGGGCAATAAGTTGAGGGGAGGACATATAAAGTTTTCAAAACAAAAGATGAAAGTAAAACTGGCTGCACTACTCTGTTTGATGTTTTAAATTCTAGGTCCATTCGACAGCATGGATACAAAAAAGCAGTTTACAACTTATGCATAAAGCAAAAGCTTATATACTTAAGGAAAGCCGTGGTGGTCTCCCAATTTTGGAATCGAGGAGAAAGACTGGCTTCCTAGTCTTTCTTATATGCATAAAAAGTTTTGAAGCTATTGTAGCAAAGATTATTTCTTCCGAACTTCCTGATCTTATCTACTTTCCATTGTACAAGGTAAGTCAAGACCATGTTGAATTGTTGTTTTCCGCTGTTCGGTTTCACGGAGGAAGCAACGGTAATCCCACTGCACGTCAGTTTCGTTCTGCGTATCGGAAATTGCTAGTGAATGCTGAGATTAAACGTACTGCATCCGGAAACTGTATTCCACTAACAGATGTAAAAATTTTAACAGTTTCTAGCTCTGTTTCATCTAAAACAGTGATAAACGTAATTATGCAGTGCACATCTATGGTGGAACATGAATCTTCAGTCGATGAGCAACCGACAGAATTGGCTTTACCATGTGTTTTTTTAAGTGAATGCACAAACGATATTGTTTATTACATTGCAGGTTTTATTGTAAAAAAGTTAAGTGTCTCATTGAAGTGCTCTCCATGTATCTCTGCGCTTTATCCAGAAAATATTCCACCATCCTTGTCATTAGTCTCGTACAAATCAGAAGGAAAGCTTATACATCCGTCAAATGATGTTTTTAGCCTTTGTAAAGAATGTGAAATTGTTTTTCGACAGCACATTTTAAAAAATGAATCTGAAAATTCAAAATTAATTATTATGCGTAAAGCACCTGAAGTCCTGAATAGAATTCAAACACGAAGTTATTTTTCAATATTGAATCAGCATCAATTTGATACTGAGCCAACAGAAAATCATCTTGTTCACCTTATGCGCTACATAATATTTCAATATTTTAAAGTTCGTTTGTCACATAACTGCAAAAACCTTGCTATAAATAAGGAATCTGTTCGTCAGTTTTACAAACATATTGTAAATTTTAAAGGTCAATGATCATTACTCCATAATAATCTGGAAGAGTATTTTGATAATATGTATATTAATAAAATTTTTGAACATTCTTTTAAGTGTCGCTATATTTTCATTTCAATGAAACTAAAATGTAAGTATATAATTAGTTGAATATTGAAATTTAATAAAGTAATATTTTTTCGTTTGTTTTAAGTAAATGGTTGTTTTATAATATGTATAAATATATACATTTTTTCTTTCAAAAAGGTTTTGAAAAACCTTGGTTCGCGTAGTTTTAAAGGCCAATAATCATTACTACATAATAATCTGGAAGAGTATTTTGATAATATGTATATTAATAAAATTTTTGAACATTCTTTTAAGTGTCGCTATATTCATTTCAATGAAACTAAAATATAAATTACATAATTAGTTGAATATTGATTTAATAAAGTAATATTTTTTCGTTTGTTTTAAGTAAATGGTTGTTTTATAATATGTATAAATATATACATTTTTTCTTTCAAAAAGGTTTAAAAAAATCTTGCTTAGCATAGTTTTAAAACTTTTTAAAAATCTAAAGCTTAAAATAAAACAAAATTCCTACCTTGGGCTGAAATTTTAAATTTCTTGGATAGAAAAGAATATGTCTTAAAAATGTTATGAATTTAATGTTTATTTTGTTTTAAATAAAGGTACTTTAATAATATAATATGCAGATTTTCATTTTAAACCTTACCTTTTTACCATAACTTTTATTTTTGCAAATATTATTTATCTATTTAAAACTTAATTTGTTAAGAAAAATAAACTTTTTTAAGGATCTAGCTCCATAATTTCTACTTAAGAAATTTGTGATATTCTTTGGAAATCTAAAGTTTTTATAATATAAAAAAATAAGGATCTTCATTTTAGGAGGTTTTTTTTTTAATTCTTAACTTTTGTTTCAACAAATATTAATCTTTTTAAAACTTTTATGTGCAATTTATTTTTATAAATAACAAAAATTTTCATGTACTATAAGGATCTAGCTCCATAGTTTGAACCAAAGAAATTTCTGTTATTCTTTGGAAATCTAAAGCTTAAATTAAAAATCAAAATTGTATTGGGCTGTATTTTTAAATTTTCGGGATAGAAAATAAATACTTATATAGTCTTATATTTATTATCAATTTA
The DNA here is from genome assembly GCA_013235015.1 of Araneus ventricosus. Taxonomy (NCBI): domain Eukaryota; kingdom Metazoa; phylum Arthropoda; class Arachnida; order Araneae; family Araneidae; genus Araneus; species Araneus ventricosus. Next base: position 64,910 of record BGPR01000648.1, on the reverse strand, counting down.
AGGGAGAAGAGTAAAACAGGGAAAATTTTCACCCATACTACCCTGAGTCATTCCTTCTCATGATGTATCCAACATGGCCGCCGCTCCCTGACAGTTACTTCAATTGCGACAGTGCCGGGAGATATACCATGTTCCCTCCTTTTATTCATACCTCCATGGTTCACATAAACTTTATCAAGTGTGTAATACCACAACATATTGCACTTAAAATGCGATTTGAAATTAGTTACACAAATGAAAATTCCATAATAAAAATGGCAAGAAGAACATTATTTATATTTTTTAACCAGGAAGCAGCACAGTAGCTATTTTTTTGGAAATATATAAACTGATTTCTTTTGAAGCATTTAAAAACGTTATTACGTGAAATAAAAATACCTCTTTAATACAAAATCTACAGCGAAATCAAAACTTTTTCAAAATTATGCTAGTTAATTTCAGTTATTACAGTTGGACAGTGAAGGTTCGTAGGGGAGACAAAATCTGCATCATACTGTGAATCTTACATTACAAACCAGCAGGAGTGGTCTCCCCTAAACTTTCTCATATACTCCTAACACATGTAGAGAATAAATAAGCTAAACGGCACTAAAACGAACAAGCGTCCCTAACGAAGTGGAGAAAAAAATAAGCGAAACGTCATACCACGATTCCGAAGGTCGTCAAACGCGGAAGTAGAATGATAAGCCGGCGTGATTAAGATAAAGAAAACCAAATTTGAACGCCTTTTTTTCAACCGATTTAAACGAAAATTGGAGACAAATCTACAATTAGGGTTTCGAGACTACATACAAAATTTCATTTATCTTACTCATTTCTTTTAGAAGATATCGTCTTATATGTTTGAGATTATACAGACAAACAGACAGTCAACCCTTTGACGAATTTGGTCCAAAATTTGATACAAACCTACATTCCTGATGATAAAAATGTGTACCAAATTTTACCCACCTAGCTATTTAAGTTTGTGAGTTATCGCGTTCACATTAACACGGACATACAGACAGATATTCTTTCCGTGGACGGATTTTGTCCAAAATTTGACAGAATCCTACAACTTATGTATAAAGACCACGAACCAAATTTCAGCCTTTTAGTTTTTATAGTTTTTGAGTTACCGTGCCCACAGACACACAGAGAGACATAATTCCAAAATTGTGCTTTTCGGATTCAGGGAGGTTTGAAACGTGGAGATTCGTCATAATCTCGAGTTCGAATATTTTGATGATTACAATACTTTGCATATTTCGTATACGAGAAAGTAAAAAGGGGGGAAATGTCGAGTTTCTTCTTCAACAAACAAATAAGAAAACGACAGAAATATGATAATGTTTCAGTAAAAAATTGGCTTTAGTGAAATAAAAAACTAATATCTTAAAAGGAAAAAAAGCATAGAATTCACGATCCTTTATTTCTACCGAATTTCAAATTTTATCAACATCTAATTGAAATCCTTTTTTTTAATTTCTATTTGAAAATATTAACCAATTATCATCTATCCATCTTATAAAAAACTACAGTGTGATTCCATTACAATTTATAATTAATGAATCCAGTAAATTTAACCCTCTGATACTGAGCGAGGCGGTCCCGGGCGCTCTAAAATTTTCTCTTTAACAGCGAGGAAGGCCGGTCTGAAGCGGTTGACTTCTTTTGAGGGGAGGTGAGGTTCTGAGATCGCTTAGGAGATAAGCGCGGTAGGGGGGACCAGTTATCTTTGTAAACCGCAGCCCATTTCCGTGCGCCTTAAGGGAAGGTTATAGCAGGGTGTGGGGTGGTAAATGAATGAGTCCAATTCACGTCGTTTCCTCCCAAATGATCCCTGTTTTAAAAGAGGCAGAAGAAAAAAGTCGCCTCGGGTTTAAAGAGTTAAAGGTATGAATTTACTTTCTATTTTCTTCTATAAATAAGTTTCAAACTTCAGGAAAGATGTTCTAAAATAATCCAATCAAAACTGTTACAAAATTGAGAAAAAGATTCTATGGATAAAAAGCGGGATATCATACATTGACTTTCTTGCAGTAGAGTTCTCTCTCGCTAAACCAGAAAAATGAATAATTGTTAAAAAAAATGACAGTTAATAGAATCACAGATATAAGCATATTTAAAACTTCATTGGTGTATTTAAGTATTATTCATTTTCAAGACGTTAACTGAATTTCACTTTAGCCATATCTGTTAAGCAAAAAATATTTTTAAGTAAATCAAAATAAAGCATTTAAGTTAAACATGCAGATAAATGGATAATTTCAGTATCTGAAAATATATTTTATTTTAACTCTCCGTTACTGATTTCATTTAAAATTTTTAAAGAATTAGGTGCATCATTTTCTACTATGATATTCAATATATATTTGTAATTTTGTTTCACCATAAAAATGTCCGTCATATGAACGTACTTTCTACATAATTAATTATTATCGCCAAGTGTAAATTGTTAAAAAGGAAACAAAATTAATCATAAGTCGAAAGGAGCTGGAAGAACAGCCAAGGTCATGCTTTCGTATACCCTTTGGTAAAAAAGATACGAAATTCTTATCTAGTGTATCTCTTGCATACGCTCTCCTGCTGGAATGTAAAGGATAAAAAGTAAATTATGCCTTAGTTCTATGAAAGATCGGCCCTGCCTGATAAAGATATAAAGGCGCTAACTGAATCACGTCTATTTATTTTCAAAAATTTTTCTCTACACTGTAAAAAAAAATCCCGTAAAATTTACGGTTTTAAACTGGCAGCTGGTTTGGTTGTGCAAAACCGTAAAAGTTACGAAGTAAATCCGTAGGCACAACGGTTTTTTACCATACAGGAACAAGTTTTTCCCATAAAAGTTACGAAGCAAATCCGTAGTCACAACGGTTTTTCACCGTATGAAATCAAGTTTTCTCCGTAAAAATTAAGCCATCGAAGTAAGTGACGTCATCGACTGAGTTGAGTTGTTTTTCTCCTTCTGTTCGAATTGAAATGTGCTGATGTGTATTATCAATTAGAAATATTAATTAATCAAGGCTTAATTATTAATTAATATAATTCTTAATTGAACTTACTTCGACGATTTCAATGCAAGATGGTGACAAAACTTCTAACTCCTCCGAGCCGGGGATCGAAACAGCGTTCATAGAAATAAAAGACAGTCGCTCTAACCACTACACCACCGGAGACTTCATAAAATGAAGTAAAAATAATCTATTTGAGTTTTAAAGTCACTATAGATCTATTGGCGCCACCTAGTGGTGTAAAAATCAACTATTGCCAGAACACGTGTTTTGATGTTAGCTTTCATGAGTGACAACAGGTTACTGCAACATGTGTAAACAATAGCGGAGATGGAACCCTATTAAAAACATGAAATGAATGCAATAAAATTACATTTAAGAAAAGGGAAAGTTATCATACGGAAAGCAATACCGTATGACGAAAAATAGGATTTGAACTGACGGTTTTAAACCGTTTATGGCTGGAGCGGAAAACGGTGAAAAACCGTTTTGTCAACAAAACAGCTTTAAACCTTCAAATATACGGAAAAAGTCCGGGAAAAAAACGGATATTTTTTGCAGTGTAAGGGTTCAAGAACATTTCATAGCAAGTCGCAATGGAACTAGATACAAAGAACCATCTGAATGGCCCACAGATTAAGTCGAATAAGATGGACACAAAAAGACAAACTACCTTAAGAGTGACCAACTTATAAGATTATAATAATTACTGAGTTAATAGACACTCTTCTTTCGCTGAGAACTGCCTATACTATTTCCACTAATTTTCTATTTCAACGCAGCATAAATCTGAATATGTACGCAGTAATTCTGGTGCATTGTTTGACTGATGTCATTTCTTTCTATTCAACAACAAAATACTATAACTGGCACAAATGGGAGTGCATTATTGGAAACACAATAGTGATCAATGTTCCATTCTACTAGAATGAATGATTGTTACAAAAGCTATGCACAGATAAATTACAAGTATTGATAAAAAGGCTTGTAAGGGATAGAAGGCTATCTACTTGTTGCTTCACAGAAAAAAATTTTTGAATTGGTTAGGTGACAAGAGATAACTTTTCATTATCATGGCCCTCATTCACGCAAAGAAAGCATAATCGATAGCGCAACATGGAGTATTCAGATAGCGATGAAGTAAGCATTAGCGTCCATACTCCCTGTGGCTTACTTCATTAGAAAAGAACTATCTTCTCGACACTATTCCTCAACTATTCATGAAACTTCCGAGGACAAATATGTGATAAATTAAATTTATGAGAGTTGTTTTTCATGAGTTTACAACCAGGATGAAAATTGAGTTTTCGTGACCAATTTCTACCGGTTATTTCAACATCTTAAATGCAGCTAAAGTAAAAAATGAAACAGGGAGAAAGCAGGGGAGAAACTACATTGAGAACAAATTTATCTCATGAATAAGTAAGTAGATATATACGTTTCATGTACTGAATTGGGTGTAATTTAAGCATTAAGTTTCTGCCTGAAATGCATTTTGTCTTCAAATATACTTTAAAATAAATTATAGATTCTTCTAACATATAAAATCTAATGATATAAAAAATGCACGCATATCATTATGCAACAAGTCTAGAAGACATTATCAGAAATGTTTCTTCATAACCCTCAATTTGAATATCGTCCTTATATAAATTCCTATGAAATTTTACTCCATTGCGCAGCATCCAAATTTATCATAA
>BGPR01000648.1:4181-60187 GCA_013235015.1 Araneus ventricosus | reverse complement strand
ATAAATTAAAATAAAATGAAATATTACAATGCAAAATATACGACTTTATTATATATATATCTATGTTTTCATATATCTAATAATTTCTCTAATGTGTTTCACATCACACTCTTTACTACAAATGTTATTACACTAATTTCCAAAAATTAAGAAAAAAGTAAGAAAAATTGCGACTGTGAAATTTCTATATGTTGTAATTCAATAAAATTTAGAAAAAAATATTACATTATCACAATTTCAGCAAAAAAATAATTAACTTATTTTCTGTTTTTATTAACTCTTGTTCTGAAAATACACAAGCTGGAAACACGCACAAAAAATATAGCTTCTACATACGCATAATTATATATAGCATTTATACACTCACAATCTGCAACTTTGATGTAAAGACAAAATGCCAAATTTTATTTATCCAGATTGTGGTACTTTAGAATTATTACATTCCTTTATTTAAGGTCAGTCAGGCAATTTTTTCGTGCAGACAGTTGTTGAAATACAAATACTTATTTTCATTTATATAATTTGTTCGATTTTTAGACAGACGGACAGCAGACAGAATTATTAAAGTGAAAATTCTGCACTGCATTACAAGCGAAATCGTCCTTTCAAAATGCCTAGCAGTCTCGAAATGCTTCCGTTTTCGACAGAATTGTAAGACTTATCTAAGCACTTTTTTTAAAGATTTCAACAAAAAAATACTTGTTTTTGCTTGGATCATTTAGGTTCTTCGGAGGTAGCAATTTCAAATGAAGAAATAAATATATAATTGATTCATTGGCAGTTGTTGAGGGGTGTGCCGTATTTTCATCGATTTTCTCAAATTGTGAAGAGCTCAAAGTTTCATTTGTTAACGGTCACAATCCATATCAGTAGATAACATTTATCAGTGTTTAAACCAGTACCTGAAAGGCATTGAGATTCATTTTCGGAAATATAATGCAATATACCGAATGGCTAATATATTTTTAGATTTAAGCAAAAGATTTTTTAAAGAAAATTATTTAAAAAGATTTACTTTCAACACAATCCTCCTGCAACAGGTATAATACTCAGTTGCTAATAAGGTCATCACAGCTGTCTACAGAAGCTTCTTGTTCGATGAATTCGGGATTTTACTTGATTTCAACAAGATTTGTGGGTTTCAATAATTCACCATCGAATAAATCCAACTTTTCTTGATTTCCTTGTTGCTATTTCCATAGATCACAAAAATTTGATGATGGCATCTTGGCTCAAATTCCTCCAGTCACATTTCATCACATGTAGAGAATCTGACACAGAAATTTGCTTTCATAGTTCAATACCACGTTCATGCATGACTGCAATGACACAAATCAATGAATAAATTATTTATTTTAATGTGAAGAATTTGAGAACTCCGTGAACTAATGGCTGCAGTTTTGAGGTCATATTCGACGGCAGAAAGAATCTATTCACATGCGTTAACTTGGCTAAAGGACACATGGTGTTGTCAAGCAAGAGGTTTTATTCCCTGCGTCTTCATTCTTTGATGAAACTTTACCAGAAATTCTTCGAAAATTAATATGTTAATCATGATTTGGTGTACGTATGAAACTCCAAATACGTTATGAAACTCCAGGACCCCAAAATCTTTTCGATTTAAGCATCTTGATCATTTTGATCTTTTTATCGCCAAATGTCCAGGAAAATTTCTTTCTCAAAAGAAGAACAGAAATCAATTGCGAATTATTCTTTTGCAATATATATATATATGCGTGTCTATGTGTTAAATTTAAGAGGACATCTATTGAGGGATATAAAATAAAATTTATTCATTCAAAATTAATGTTTTCTCCTCCAAGTATCAAAAATTAGTTTGGAGAAATGCATCTCTTATCGATTCAAATTATAAGAAAAAGTATTTATTTAAGATGCAATGTATTCGCTAAGCTTCAGGAGTACTGAATACCAGACAAATCTTGGTGAATTCCAACCTCGTTTGACATTTAAACACAGTCGAATTACTAACAGCGCAAACGTATAATGTAATTTATATAGGAGATGTCCATTTATTTCAGTCTCACACGTGCTTTCTAGGCTGCGACTGATTATTCAAATGGCCAACTGAATGGATGAAAATTTATTGAATTTACTTACCTACTACCTCGAAATATTTGGTATGCATTTCAGCCAGTCTGAACTTTTATCGAATTGCAGAGGTTGAAAGACACTTTCAGCTCGCTCATTACTGAGTGACTTATTATACGTTTAGATAGAGAGATAGTCTGTTTGTGTAGATGTTGAGACTGTATTGTTTAGGATATGCATTTAGATTTAAGAATGGATTCACCGTTGTTGTTAACACACAATATTTATTTCCGTCAATAAATATTGTGGCAAAATCGACTTGTGGGTGTACGTGAATGCAGTCCAATAAGCAGGATTAAAAAGCTCTTTATTTTACAAATATTCTAAGCAAAGGAACGTAGCACAAGTATTAAAACAGCGCTTGTAAGAATTCACAATAGAGATTACCATTAAATCTCAACACAGCTCTCAAAGGCTTCTTGTCAGCTCACCAGCTTGCTTGGTGATCAAATTCAAACTAACGATTCTTGGCTTGAGAGCTTGCTTTTATACTTTTCAACAGGAAATGACTTCATTACGTAGGAAGTGACGTAATCTCCAGAAAGTTCATGAAGCCAGTAGAAATAAGTTGAAAGTTCGAGATCCTTCTAGAAAATTCCTTTTGTCGCCAAAGTCGCCAACTTTACCACCAATTCGCCAAAATGGTCGCCAAATTTGTCGCCAATGTCGACAAATTTATTGCCAAATTGTCAAGTTTGTCGCCAAGATTAGGATCTCAGGGAAACGACTTTATAGCTTTGTAACAATATGTAATTCAAGTTAAATCTGCAAAGTATATCGATTCGGAATTTCGTGAGACAAGCATAAAAGTGTAATATTAATTTAACAATAAAAGTTCTTATTTCGTAAATTGAGGAGAATCTTTCAGATAAAATTAACGTTATTAGCAATTGCCATCGATAACAAACGAAAATACTTTAAAATAAATTTTTAACTCAATTCCAGTACATTCGGCAAAATGGCAGATTTCTACTAAATATCAAAATTTTTTCGTTTTAATTTTATCTATTTTTAGCCTATAATTTATGATACAGTATAAGCACAATGAAACATATAATTATTTAATTTTAATTTTTCACAATAGAAAGAGGAGGAAACTCTTATGAAACAACTAAAAAAGAAATTCTGAAAATATTGAAATTATACACTATCATCAAGTACAAGAAACTGGCAAGCGTATAATATTTAAAAACTCTGACAAACAAGGAAGTGAACAAAGTATCGATTAAAAAGTTCCATCTTTACAGACATTAAACAAGTTAAGTTAAATAGAAGTGCGTTATAAATTCACTATTTCACATAACTGAACTTAAAAGACGATATTTTTTCTTGATATAATTCAATCCAATAATCCATCACTGCAAACTTAGAATTTACGAAATTGGAACTAATGCTGCCATTCCAATTCTGAAAGATAAGCTAAATACAGAAGTTAAATTAACCATAGTAAGTTTAATGTTTACTCTGTTAATATGAATTTTAGAATAGGCATGCTATCGTTGTTATATATTATTAATTTACAGTTAGCTACAGTAATTTTTACTCGCAGGTAATGAACTTAACTAATCGGAATATACTGAATTTTTTTAACAAATTGGTTGCAATTAAAAGTTAATTTCATCTTAACTTCAATTTCTACAAATAACAACAAGATATTTTGTTTTATCTATAAAATATCATGCAAAATTAGTAATGAACGTACTTTCTAAAAACATAAATTACATTTTCTTAAGAACAGAAAAGGCTGGCATTCCTTACTTTGAAGGATTCATATATCCGCCGTTTGCCAAGAAATTTCCCTTCTTTGCCTCAAAATAATGTGTGTCTACCCTAAACATTCTGATACGGCAAATGAAAATAAAAGTTTTGTTATTGATATTTCCAAACTATTGTTTCTCATTATAATATAAGCTATTTCTATTAATTTAGAAAATTCAGAAATAAAACCGTATAAACAATTTGTATACCATCACAAAGAATATATCTTACAATTTGAATGGGTTTGCTGAATTTCTCGAAATATAATTTGGAAATATAATTATAAATTACTGCAATTTATTTTAGATTAATCAGTTTAAATACTTAATGTTAAGAGTTTAATGTTACAATTAAGCTGAGAAGTTTATTGGTAGTTTAATGAAGTTAAAAAATTAATAATTTAATAAATAATTGTTAAAATGTTCAAATATATCAATGTTGTAAAAATTATTGATCAATACATAAAACATAATACTGCTAAGTGATGTATCTATTGTTTGAAGTTTAAATAGATGTTCCGTAGTTATACAAAATTACCAATTTCTATTGAAATACACAATTTTTAGTTAATTTTAAGATATGAGATGAATTCAAACTATTCTACGGGTCTTAGCTTCAGAAGAAAATAAAAAAAAATATCACAAGTAAATTATAATTCAATTAAATGATGCAATGATAAGTAAGTTTATTTATTGTTAATATTTAAAAAAATAGAGAATTTTAAAGCAATTTGAATTTGAATCACATTTAAAAAATGATGGATATATTTGTGTATGAGATGTTTAATCTTCACTGAAAAAAAATTCTGGTCAAAACTACCATAATATGGTAAAATTTACCGCATTGTCTGGCTCATATGGAACACCATAAAGTACGGTATTTTTTACCGTAGCAGTTTAGTAATGACTTTATGGTAAAATAACCAGAAAAATATCGTTTATTTACCACGCTGTTTGATATGGAATTTGGGATTATTACTGTACACAAAGGTAATAATACCAAATAAGATGGTAATTTAGACCATTTAATTTGATAAATTTACCAGAATAACTCTGGTTCTGTTACCAATAAGATGATAATTTAGTCCATTTAATTTGATAAATTTACCAGAATAACTCTGGTTCTATTACCAAGAAGATGGTAATTTAGACCATTTATTTTGATAAATTTACCAGAATAACTCTGGTTCTGTTACAAATTATCTGGTAAAATTTGAGAAACGGTATGTCCATTTATAATGCCAATCGCATTAATATTTATTTATTTTTGCTTTTTAACCAGTAAAATGTTACTCAATTCTCAACATCACAACGATTTTTAAAAAAAGTAGAATGTTTGTAAATATACAAATGCCTGAGGCAGAGTGAAAAATGAACTATAAAAATAAATGGAAAAACTCATTGACTCATTTTTTATAAATTGTTAAATTTGTTAAGTAATGTTATAATTACTAAAATTTATCATTTCTTGGTGATTTATTTTCTTTATTAATATACATAACATGCAGTGAACTTATTTTAAGTATTTAAGAAAACAAAAGCACATATTTCAAATCTAACTTCAATTTATTGGACAGTGTTGAGAGCTTGCTTTTATACTTTCTCAACAGGAATTGTCTTCATTAGTATTAAGTGATGTAATCTCCAGAAAGTTCTTGAATCCAGTAGAAATAGGTTGAAAGTTCGAGGTCTTCTAGAAAATTCCTTTTGTCGCCAACTTCACCGCCAATTCACCCAAGTGGTCGCCAAATATATCGCCAAGATTAGCAACTTAAAGAAACAACTTTATAGCTTTTGTTGGCCTCCGCTTCTGTGATTGCTTTACAATTTATTTGTAGAACAATTCCTACAAATAAGTTGGCGTAGACTGTTGATAAGTCTTCATCTAAAAAATGTAAAACAATTCAATTAACATTTTGAATGATTCTTATAGTAAAGCAAAAACGGTTCTTAATATGTTAAGAATTCGCAGACTGAGTCAAAACTGAAGAGATCGCCTTAAACTTACTTTTTTCTTACAAAATCTAAAACACAGAACAATCCTTTTAGTAAATATAATGATTTATAATTGAAAATAAAGGATAATAAAAAAATGAATTGATATTAGTTATCGATCACTTAAAGTAATAATATCATTTCTTATGTTGATTGCTCTTGACTTCATCATACAAAAATTTCAGCAAAGAAATGATAAAACAAAAATGGAAGAATTTTAAGGAAAGCTTAACCTCTTCTAAATAGCAAGCTCAAAAAGCACTGCGCACGTAAGCTCTCCCTTTCCTTTACCTCTTGTAAAATAGCAAGATTACTCAATTTATTAAGCTTCAATAACGTGACTAATACCTCTATTAAAAAAAGTGATGGTACATTTACGTTTAAACTAAGTGGATACTTTTTCTGTTATCTACTAGTTCACTTTCAATAAAAAATAACAAATGAATGATCTCACACACAAATTTTAATTTTTAAACCATTAATGTAACATAGTGAACACTAAAAGCTGGCTGCTGCTACATAAATGCTAATAAGCAAAATAATTTTGCTACTACCTTGATATTTCAAGCATATTTAAAACGGCACTAATATGTCCCGGTCGGGGCAAAGGGGCTTAATTAAACATTATACAAATTGGAACAAAATTTCAACATAAAATACACAGTTTTATATATTATTAAATTCAGCAGTTTTTTACCCTTTTCATCAAGATTTATGTTCTTTTCTCGCATTAGACCTCTAAAGGTAGAATCTTGCTTCACTTTTTCTTTTCTTTGAGCTATGTCCATTTTCTTCATACAGTTATCAGCAGCTAAAAATAAATTAACGACCTATTTTTTACTCAAGTCCATGCTTTTGATCACATATCCAAAATTGAAAGCAAATATTTGAAATGGTGCACATATTTGGAAAACTAGTTTTTCTTACCGATAACCAAATAATTCTGATTCGGATATATATGTTATGTCCAGAATAAAAGTAACTAAAATTTCTTACGAGGTTTTAATTTAATGTAATAAGGAAACTATTTGCTTATTTTAGAAATTTTATTTAAATTAATTATTCAGTTAAGTAAAAAATAATAACGTCTCCTGGATTAGAAACTTATAATTGTATCAATTTTCAAAATTAGTTCTAAAAAATTTTAACATTATAACATTCTCATAAAAAATAAAAACATTAAGTAAAAGCTAAACGATAAAAAATTATGTACTAATATAACATTATTTTAACAACCTGATATATTTTTTTAAAAATTAATTTATAACGTTTTATGAGCAAAAAAAATTCACTCTTAAGTTCTTTGTGCAAAATAAGGCTATATTTCGAAATTGCACTCCTGGGGAGGGGAGTTTGGACCGACTTCTGCATTATTTATATAAACTAAATTTCTTCCCACTGCATCTGCGCTATTAAATTTTATACATTGAAATTAGCAGTACATTTTGAACGAGCATGATCAGAGTTTTTAGAATTGTGCTATTTGTATAAATACAAATTTTCCACCAACTGTAGTAAACGAAATAAGTTCAACTCGTATTCAACAATTTTCAAAATATTTGTTTTTCTCAAAATTTAATTATTTAATTACAATTCTTTTGTTATGAATAGGCAGACTAAATCCATATGATAAACGATATGTGCATATTAATACAGAGATGATTAGTAGCCTCAAAATGAGAACATTTACAAAGTCACTATTATTAAAACTTCAACAAAGCATTACAGTTATTCTGCTTATTTTGTTTGACAAAATTTTTTTATTGGATAATAACACCATTTCTATAAGTCTTGATCATGAATTGTGAAAATGTGCTAGAGGTTTTGGCACAAAAGGTTTTTCAAGGTAATTGCAGGGGAAGAAAATTCTGTGTTCTCATAGAAATAAAAAAAATTCTATTGTCTAAATCTTATAAACTGGCACCTTGAATACATGTGTCTTTCCTAGACCTTTGTGTTTTAGTGGTGCCACTTTTGCGAGCTTCTTTGAATATTATATAACGCTACGCTACCTGTCAGCGTTTTAAGAATACGTGAAACTAAATATATTAAAAGTATCTTTTCTTTCAAAAAATTCCTTTTTTTGTTGAAAAAAATTTATATTCGAAAAATAGGATTACAGAAAAATTTTGCATATCATACCAAAATTTTTATATTTACATCACAAATCAATTGAAGCCACCTCCTTTTTCCAAAAGAAGTGAATCCAATTTCAAAAGTACTTAAACATAAATAAATGTATTTGGGGATTACTGCCTTTGTTGCTTCAAATCCTATAACTCCTCTCATTCAAATGTATTTAGAGTTTTAGATAACGTTCCCTTCTAAAATCTCAGTTTCTCTCTCTAAAATCCCTTATGTTTGTATGAACAATGAAATATAACTCTACAATGTATTTAGAAACCTGGAGTGGAAAGCTACCTAATTACTCAAAACTATTGCATCTTAACATAGGTTAACATTCTTATAAATAAATAATTAAATAAAAATGAAAATCATTCAGATTTATATATTTATTTTGTAAATTAATAAATATAATAATTGATCAAATGAAAAATGTTTCAATTATGTATTCGATATAATTTAGCAGAGGATATTCAGAATAGCTATTAGATATGTTCAAAAATTATACTGAAATTTATACATATTATTTATTTCAATATTTTCATAACTTGTGTAAATGTAACATAATTTTAGTTACTACAATTTTGCTTTAGAGTTGTCCAGTAAAGAAAGATAAAAGTAATTTCTTCAAAAATAAGATCGCAGAAAATATAGAAGACATGAATAGGAAATAAAGTACAGACTCTTTAAATGACACAGCTCAAGTTTAGGAGCTATGTGGATTATATGTCGATTATAAGTTGCTTACAATTTACTTTTTTAATTCTTTGAAAAACTATATCTAAATGCATAGAATTGAGAGTAAAAAAAAATCTGAAGACTGTTATCGACGCAAGTGTGTTTAACACCTTTAGCAGAATTGACAGTGAAGAGTTCGTAGAGGTGGCATAGTTACGAGATCAGGTTTTCTTAAAAATGATTTATTATTAATCCAAATCATAATACTCTTCACTGGAGTAATCAAAACAATAAAATAAGTTTAAAAGATACTTCTCTAATATGAAAAATATTGCCAGAAAATATAACCCGATCTCGTGCACGTATATCATTCTCCCGTTCTCAAGGTTCAAGGATGAAGAGTGTGTCTCCGGCTTATGCTCCAGAACTGAGTTCTTAGCTTGTACTACCGGGTTCAAAATTGTTAGATCAAGAGTATCACAAAACCATGCCTTCGTTTCAAAATGCTTAAAAGGCAAGAAAAAATTGCCATCAAAAGAAGGGCTAAAATTATTGCCGATATGATTCGGTCAAGAGAAAAAAAATGGCACCCTCCGAGAAAGGCCTTCATATATCCTTTTTGCTCCCGTTCTCATCTCCAACTGACAAAAACATGTCAACAACCCGCCACTACAGTTGCGTATAAAAAAAACCCGTTTTATTTCCATTCAAAGTATTGCCAACCGCAGATGACTAAACGCGCACCGATCCGGTTCGAATCATTTCAGAGTTCGAATCAACCTAAGATCATGGTATGGAATTGGAAAAATACCCAGGAACTCTACTATCCCCGGATCCGAAAGTAAATTTATTGCTATTTTTTTACTAAATGCCTAACAAGACAAAAACAAAAAAAGAATTATAAATATTCCACCCATCCATATTCTTCATAAAAAATATATAATTTTAGATATGACAGTTTTAAGAAGCACAGTATAAATAATAGAAAGATGTTCAAGTTATGAAGGAAAAAACGTAATAGGAACATTCTTTCAATTTGTTCTTATGATAACTTTATTTTGATAATTTTCATATTATTTATGCAAAAAGTTTCCAAATAAAATACATTAAATAACAAATTATTTAATTTTTGCTTTTACCATTATCTAATGTAACAAAAAACTATTGAAAATTGAATAATTTTGACGCATTCGTTTTCACCATACAGATGAAAATAAATTAAACATATCTTCATACGTTTGTAGTAATTGTTTAATAACCTAGTATTCATAATCTTAATTTTTAAAACAAGTAAAATTTCGACATTTCATTTCAGGTAATGGTAGCAAAACGAACTTTAAACCTAATTCACTTATGAGAAAAAGGTATTTAAAAATAAACGGCAATTAAATATTAAATTATTGGCAGAACATCGATGAAGTATACATTAAATGCATTAAGGAAGTGAATAATATATTTTCATTTTTTTCACATTGTAAGAACAAAGTCATGAGCTAAGAAATTTGCTAATTATTTAAAGATTTTTACCTTTAATTTATACATTCAAATGTAATGGGGTCGAAGGCCACCGATTGGGCATAAACAAAAAAAATCGACAAAAATCGTTTAATATGATTGATATGAAAAGAAACTACAAATAAAGTATTCTTGTGAACATATATATGCATATATTTACCTTATTTTTTCTTCGACATTCAATTTACCCAGCTGTCAAATTTTTAACTTTCAATAAATGCGAAATTTTATTTAAATATATACTCACAAATCATATATACTTAATTCAACATTACCGAAAAATCAATTCAAAATAAAATTTAGTACTTACCAGTAAACTCCTGTTACCAGTTCTTCAAATCCACACTCCTTTAGCTTTTCTTTAATGTCTATTTTCAATGGGTATGTAAATATCCAAATCAGCTCTAACGCGAGAATGTCCCGTCATGCTAAACATGGCCGAGCGAACAGAGAAAGATTTTTCGTTTAACGTTCCTTCATTTCCAAACTGAAACTTTTAGTAAATTGCACTACGCACTTAACAAATACATAAAACAGACGCCACTATGGATTGATCCATCAGGGTATAGAATGTTTTCACACTTCAACACTTCATTAATGTCCTTCTTTTCTCTCATATATTGGTATACTTGAGGAGGAACGTTATCTACTTCAGTCCAACAAAGTGCCGCCATATACCATACGGCATGGTAGAAAAAGTAAATGCACTGATACCATTGTATTTGGTAGACGTCAGAGAGGTTAGCATAGTGAAATCACCAAACATATGGTAAAATGAACAATACTTTCTGAAGAATAATCTGGTAATTTTATTGTGATTCTCGTGTAAAAAACGAAGTGTATGGTTTGAAAACCGTTTTTCCTGGCAAATTAACTTTTCAGCGTTGTAATTGTACTAAACAGTGGGTAAAAAGAGCCATAATTTCGAAAACCAGAAATTCTCGTAAACCGTTACCAGAACGAACAGTAAGATTATTAAACAAATGATTTAAATACCGTAAATTTTGTTGATTATCACCAGAATTCTGGTTTTATTACCAGAAATGCCATTACCATAAAAATATTGTTTTTCTGCCAGAATTTTTTTCTCAGTGTTCGATGCGATCATGCTACATATTGAAAAACTTGAAATAAAACAGCAAGAAATTTGCTAAATTTTTTTCGATACTAATTAAATAATTTGGCAATTAATTTATTTAAATAAAAAATTCCATGAAAAGTTAATTTCCAATAAAATTATGCATTTTAGAAAATAAAACATTGTACTTTACATTTTGTTCCATGCATATATACAGTTGTTAATGGATTAAATATTTCGTTTCAGGAAAATCGAAACGTAAGCACTTTTGTTGCCAATGTTACAAAATCCTTATATAGCTGAGATAATCATTAAGTTGTATTGCCACTTTCAGTAATGAGAGTTTATTCCCACTTCAATAACTTAAATGTATGTTTTCGAAAATGCTTTTTTAAATCCTTGACGACAATTCGCGACTTTTACTTCAGTCGTTTGAGAGAGTCGTTAAGATTTTTCCTGAAAATATCATCGTTCCGTAAGAATATTTCTTTCGACAAAGAAGAAATGCAATCGAACTCAAAATCCTGAAGATTGAAAAATTAAAGTATAAAGGAAAAAGACAACTTTAATCTCGTTCAGAAAAGAAAATTGTCTAATAAAGTGAAGTGGGGAGAGATAAGTAGATGTCAGTAGCAACTGATCAGCAAAATTGTATGTTCTGATCCTAATCAAGAAAGAGTACAATGCAGCTAGATCCTCTTATTTATTATCGCCTCTGTGATTCTGAAAATACATATAGAGGGAAGATATTTTTATTTTTTGCTATCGATTTCATCCGTTTTCAATAAACGATTTACTAAGTTCGAAATGTTTCATGTTTCTATGAAAGGTTGGAATTTTGTGATCGATTTTTCACTCACTTCTTAATGTACTAGAGTTCTGAAATTTTGTATATTCATTGGGTCTTGATTACAATGCAATATGTCAGTAATTTTAGAGCTCTTTTCAATAAAATAATTGTTGCAATTAGTTCATGAAAAATTGATTCTAAAATCCCAAAATATTTATAATGCTGAATTGTGACATAAATTAAAGACTAAAAACTAGAAAATAATAAATATAAAAAACTTTGAAAAAAAACGCTTTTACCAATGCAATAAAAAAGAAAAGAAAAATTCTCAAAATCTGGAGGTCAAAACAAAAATGGGAGAAAGATATAAAACCAGCCCTTCAAGTTTTTACGTTTTTTGTGTTGACCTCTAGATTTTTGAGAAATTTTATTTTTCTGTTTTAATGCATTGGTAAAAGCGTTTATTTAAAGTTCTTTTATATTTATTATTTCTAATCTTGTTTTCCATCCAGTTTCTCTTTATTTCCTTCTTTCCATTCGCTGTTTATTGACGGGCTGTTGAGCCAAGTGGATACAGGATCGATCAAAACAGGCAACACACGTCTTCAGGCAGGGGATTCTTTCGTATTCTTAACACATCATACTGTAAGGTTAAGAGAAAAAAAAGTTTTTCTCTTTGCTATATCAGGGATTTTGAAATTTTCTCCGGTTTTCCGAAGTTTACCGGTCCGAAAACATTTCGTGCAATTACCAATAGCTGAAACATTTTAAAACATCTCAAAAAATAAAATAAATAAATAAGGAAAAAAGTATTGATTAAGGAATTAATAAAATGAGTCGAAATTCTTTTACCTTTTATATGATAATCTACGGTTTATATATGTTTTTTTAACTGATGAAACTGGATTGCATGGCATTATTTTGTACACGGTAGCATCGGCCTACAATTCGGTAAGTTAATTTTAGTGGAGATTTTAATCATATAATGGAAATTTTGGTTTTCATGATCAAAAAGTCCCTCGAAACGTAGTCAGGGCACGGGAAAATTTGATTCCTAGTAAAGCACACTATGTTTATTTTAGTTATGTTGAAATAAACGACTGTTACTCAAATCGTGATCTGAATTATCCAATTAATTTGATTAAACAGTACAACCCCAATCATAATGAAAGAATCACATGATTTTATGTAGCGGTCATTATTATCAGTGTTTAGTGTAACTGAGTATCCAAAGATGTTATGGGTAAAGGGTAAATTGAATAGTCTTAGACGAATTGAGACATCCGAAATCTAAACTTCCGAACCTCACAAGGAGGATCACGTTTACCCCTTGAAGCAAATCTCGAACAAAATGCCCCGAAAACCCGTATATTCTTGTTACCAACCTGATATTTTGCTGCGAGGCCACCGTGGAATATCTAAATTAACAATTTGTGATAAGAATATAATTAATTATATATACTATAGCTAAAATCGGATTGGAAGAAAGATATATTTAAGATTTTTTTCTACCTTCTGAAAAATACTTTTTATCATACTCAAAAGATATTTTTAAAAAATTTCTATGTTTAAAAGTGGAAACATATTGTACAATGAATCCAAAATTAAATTAACAAAGAGATTACTCACGGGAAGGTATTGAATTAAAGCAATTCAGATACCGGAACATCGAAAAATCGCATTTTCTAAGAGATTTTTTGGAAACAGCTAATTTTTATGTAGATGTTTCTATTTTCATTTAATACAATGGAGAAAAATGGATGCTATGCAAAGAAATATGAACTCTGAACATATGAAAGGCCATCAGGATTATATTTCAGTGTTATATCTAATATAGATCTGCATTAAGACCTGCATTACTAAAGTTCTTTTGTATTAGCTTCGTATTTTTATTTATCTTGTTAATGGCGAATATGAGTGGTGTCTGTTCTGTTTTCAGAATGGGGTTACAAAGAAAAACATGGTAAGAAGATGAACTACAGTTAATGAACTACATCAACTTACTCTACTCTAACTCTACTAAGAAACTAGGGTTTACTTTCGGTTTCGAAGCCTCTTCTAAAATGCAACTCAAGTGAATATGATTACATTGAAAGTAGTAGATTGTTGGTTAGTGCTTAATTTTTGTATACCTGTAAACGCCAAGTATAACACATTGATTTTATAATTCCCTGTTAAAAAAATGATTGAGCATTTTTATTGAATGTTGAATTCACTATTTTAAATGCAATATTTTATAGGTGCAATATACTGTAATGTTTATTTTAGATACATTGTATATTCTTTTCCTATAGTGATGCAATAATTTTAGGGTTAAGTATGATATTTTCCTTCTAACTTCTTTCATTTTCAGGGTTAATTACCCTTACACCTTCCACGTTTTTTTCGAATAGGGTTAATTACCCTTATACCTTCCACATGATTTTCGAATAGGGTTAATTACATTTATACCTTCCACATTTTTTTCGAATAGGGTTAATTACACTTATATCTTCCACAGTTTTTTCGAATAGGGTTAATTACCCTTATACCTTCCACATTTTTTTCCGAATAGGGTTAATTACACTTAGACCTTCCACATTTTTCGAGTATATCCCCAAAGACGGAAAGAATTTTCTTGGAATTTCGACCACATAAATAAGAGGCTTGAAATCACATTTTACAATGATGTTTCAGTCACGATAGTATATAGACACCCGACCAGAAATTGATCAAGAAAAAATGGTTTAGAATTCACTTCATTTAATAGAAAGCTGGAAATGATTTGCAACTTTCAGAAATGATTTTGTTTGATGTACGCACTATTACATGTATTTTCGTAAAAATAAGAGGAATGTTTGGGAAAATATAAGGGTTTTCTTTAAAAATTCTGAATTTTCCCGCATGTTTTTGCTTAAAACAAGCAGAGTTTTCAAACAAATTATACAAAACATATGGAATACTTGACAATATGTTAGAGAAGAATTGTATTAAATTTGAATTAAAACCTTGGGATACTACAGGAAATATGAGTATTTGTAGTAAATAAGTTTTTACAGCCCATGTGCGAAACTTAGCATAATTTCTTTTCCTTGATTCAAAGCCAGATATATAGGACAACTTTATGTTGCCTGTCAAAAGTGTAAGAACAAAAACAATTTTAAAATAAATCTTTAAATATTCACTCTATTTTAAGGTATCCGAACACGTTCGGAGCACTTTTTTTTAAAATTGTGAAATAGAAACACCAAGATATGTTTTTTCGATTCGAATTTAATAAAGATTAATATTAGAGTATGATTTTTGAGTATAAATTATTATAAATTTACAAAAATCTTGAATTTCTGCTGCTTTTTAGAGGAAATTCCCCAAAACTTCAAACATGCTAGAGGTCAAACTTTTGTAATAATTCAAATAAAACTAATACGAAAATAAACTACATACTATGGACTAGTGCTTGTACTAGAATCTTAACATTCTTTGGATAAATAAAAATTTTAGAGCTAATCGAACAATCATTATAAGATTTTCAGCAAATTTTTATGTCATTTTTCAAATAAAAGACCATAATTAAAAAAAATATTGTTACAATACACATTATTCTAGTACATTCACTAGAGACACATTTGAAGAAAGAGTTCACAAAATTTCAGAACAATGGAATGAAAATATCTTGAGTTATCATGTTTGAAGTGTGAAAATTTTGCATAAAATCTAATTTTGAGAAAAATCAAATTTTAATTTTTCCACGCGCTCAAATTAAGTATCTAAACTTTAAAAAAATTTCCTAAAAAAATACTGACGTCATATTAACTTGAAAAAATGTAGTTTAAAAGAATTTTTGACAGGTTTCTGTCCCTTTAAATGACAATTTTCGGTTAATTAAACACCCACTTCCGGTTTTCGGTTTGTTATAAAACAATTAATATCTCGTCTTTTAATTAACGTACCGACAAAAGTAAATATGTTTTAGAAAGGTAAATGAATGAACTATCGAAAACATCAAAAATTAAAAAATTGGAATTTTAATCGAAAATCGACTTTTCAACGTGTTCGGATACCTTAAATCAACTTCATATATGAAAAAATATAGGATTGAAATTATTTTTGATACAATCATGTTTATAAATTTATTTTCAACCATATAATGTAGCAATATACAAAAATAGGTGTGTCAAATTTTTAAGAACAAGAGGCATTTATCTTCTCACAGTAGTGTAAAAATAAAATGTTAATACTTGATTACTGCTCCTTTAAACTAATTAGGTGAAATACACTGTTTCCCATCTATAACGCTTCTGTTCTAGCCTTCTAATCAAGCATCCTCAATTGCTGACTTCGGTTATACAACTGAAGAATACCGCTTACCATTGCGATAAACTGAAGATGGGATGATACCCCACATGCTTTCTATTAAGTAAAAATCAGAACTTAGTGTTGGCGAGTTCAAAATAGAGACCATGCAGGATTTACTACATTGTGACATTGATTTGGAGGCATGGATTGAAGCTTTGTAATGTTGAGAAGTCCAATCTGCTCCACTAAAACTACTTTTCTTCGTTTTATCCTTTAATATATAATTCATTTGGTTTATAATAATGAATAATAAATTCAAGACTAAAAAGTAGGAAATAATTCAAATAAAAAAAGTATCCAGAAAAATTTCGGCATTGCAGCAGAGTGATTTTCAGTTACGCTTTAAGAGAAGCTAAATGGTGAGGGGTTTTCCACAAACTAAACATTATATATTTATCTTCTCTTAGAGTGTAACTGAAAGTCACTCTTCTACAATACCGAAATTTTTCTGAGAATATTTTTTAAACTTGAATCGTCGAAGAGTAATTTTGAATTTCAAGAAAGTTAAATATCCTAAATACCCATGTATAATTATAAATTAAGTATATTATTTAAGTTTCATTTCGACGATAACTATTCGAAGAATCAAGTTTAAAAATATCAGTTTGTACAAAAACTCATGGCTTCTCTTCTAGAGTAACCGAAATTCGCCTCGCTGCAATGCCGACATGTTTCTGAATCTTAACGGTATTTAACTACAATATTAAAGTTGACCTACACATCCTGCGTTGCAGTTATGAAAGAAAAGTTACGTTAGATTTCTCACATGCGCAATAAAAATTATTTATCATAAATCCTCATATTTCCTCAATTATTCAAAGTATTTACTTTAAATTTTAATATAAAGCTTCTCTTACATCTTGTCAAGTATTCTGTAGGTTTCGTAAAATTTAGTTGAAGACCCTGCATTCTAAAAGCAAAATACATCCAGGAAAAATGGATTTTTAAGAAAACCCTTATATCTTCTCTAATACTTGAGATATTTTTATGAAAATGCTTGTAAATATGGCGCACATTAAACAAAACCTTTGAAACACTTTGCAAATCATTAATCAGCAGAAACAGGATGAGTATTAAATCATTTTTTTCTTGATTAATTTCTGGTCGGTCCCATAAACTCCTCGTGATCGTATCTTCACTGTAAAATGTGAGTTCGAGCCTCTTCTTTACATGTCGGAATTCAAAGACATTCCATCTATCATTTCGAGAGAAATTCAAAAAATGAGAGAAACCTAAAGTATTCACACTGCTCTGTCATCCACCCGTATATGTTAAACTAACAGAGGCACATCTTTCCCATCTGCATCAGATCCCTTATTTTATATTTCTAATTTGCGTCTATTGGATTCCAATAAATCATTGAACTATTGGCAAATTCTCGTAGTGTGGAATATTTGAAAACTTTGCCACAAATCCAGTGTAATTCTTGGGTTTTATGAAAAAAAATGAAAGAAAAATTAGCGGATCATAAGTTTAAGGTAAGTCGTCAGGCTTTCGTTAATCGTTGGGGCACTTAAAGAGAAAAATGTATGTCCGAATCATTATAAATGAAATATGTATCATCAGATTTTCCCAGGTTATTGCGATAAACATTGTTATTTAGAAAAAAAGAACTTCAATATATGTTCTTTATGTTATTTTAGTTAAACTAAATACAAAGGAATCATGCTGTCCCATTCCTTAAAGAACTCTGTAAACTGAATACTTTTACAAACAAGAGGTATAGAGTATATAAAAAGAGAGTCTATACAGCGTAATTGTAACTGAAATTTTTATTCTGAATAAAGAAAGCATTTGTTAAGTATTTATTTCCATAGGGAGTCTTATTTCTATATATAGTAAACATTTCATTATTGAATCTGGCGCAGAAATAAGCTATTGAAGTTCTTTAGAGACACGGACTTTTTTCGCATCAAACAGAGGAAAAAAATAGAAAATAGTTGAGTGTTTGATAATTTAGTACACTCGCCGCTACTGTATAAATGCCACGCCTCAAAATAAATATATAAAAATAAATAGCATGCATATTTACTAAAAGGATATTGTGAGGTCTCCCCTTTCCTATTTCCCAACGACGGACCACATAAGAAATCCCTAAGGCAACTGAAGAGGAAAGCGTAAGAAGTCATAAAAGAGGACGTAAAACGTCCCCCGTCTTAAGCAACCCCAGAGGGGTTCGGAAGGACGGTGTGTTATCGGTTGTTGTAGACCGCACAAGTTGGAGCCGACAAAGAGAAGCAATTACGTTCTGACCTCTTCCAATGATTAGCCTGGAAGAGAAGCGCATGTTTGTGCTTGGATGATTTGTTTGGCACCCGGACGAATCACTGCGATTTAACTTTTCGACCACTCCTCTGAGGTGTGGAAGGTAGGGGTTTTAAAGGTAGGGGTTAGTCGGAATTTCGATGAGCGAGTTCTGAACTTTGATTTTACGGGCGTTTTTTCGACCCCGTGAAAATTAGCCAAATCTTTGGTTAGGCTAGCTCCTGTTGTGAACTGCGGAATTGCATAATAGCATCCCTTTGGAGGACTGCTGGAAAATTAGAGAGCGTTTGCATAACCTCGCTGTCAAATACCGATCTCGGTAGCTCTTACTCATCCGAAGTATACTTTTAGAGATAACCTGGCTATCTTAATCCCTGTGATGGATTACTGAAATCTATTGATCGTTCAATAAACCTCAATTGCATCTACCGATTCTGATTGACTGCATAACTCGCCCTGAGTTGTCACAAATCGTATGAACTTCACAGTTCCTGGACTCACCACCGTTTGCATTACGAGTAAACTCACCTTGGTAACTGCGACTAAGTCCAGTTACGAAGAATACTGACTCTCGCGATCTTTATCCGGGACTTACACTTAATTCTTGAAAGTACAAATCAATTGTATTTTTTGTCCTGTAAATAGGCCATTAATCAAGAAGCTTTATTAAATTTTGATGTGCTGTATTTCTGCGTCTGTAGCTCTCTGATCAGACCCCAGTATCACTGGGCTGAGATCTTCCAATATGCAGGCATATGGTTTTTCATACTGATTTGCCTTCTGAATTTTTTAAAAAAATATACAGAAAGCCAATAGAAAATGATAACTTGAACACTTATTGGAAAGAGCAAAACTTCGAAAATTTTAAAATTAAACAATTTTTAAATCTTAAATAGGTATTGATTCCAACTAAGAAAACATCTAAAGACGTTTAAATGTTACTTGATTTGATTTCGAAATTTTGCTTCAAACTGCAAGTAAATTTCAGAATAACGGAATACAATAATGTTTGGCTTTATCGAACAGATCAACAGAAGCAATCTAAAAGAAAACATAAAATTTTGATTTTGTAACTCTACTAATTAGTCCTACTAGCAACTACTACCAATTGAACTACTGAACGACTAATACTAACACTACTACTACTAATTCCTGTTCCAAGGAATTAAGTGCTTATTTATTAGAATTGAGTCCTTATTTATAAGAAATTCAAACGATTGTGGATAGAGTTGGACTTGACAAACTTTGAAAATTTAGTAACAAGTAGATAGAAGATAAAAGGTAGAAGAAAGGAATTCAAATTAACTACATGGTAATAATCGAAACTATAAAACTTTTCATTTGCGAACTTTCTTATCTATAAGGATTCGCTTCACTGATATTAATGAATTAAACATGAGCAAAAATTTAAGTTACACTTGAACTTTCTTAAGAGAATTAAGTTTGTCAATATCCATCCTATTCATCCTCCATTTGGAAGCAAGAGATTATTTCGATATACATATAAATATTATAAATAAATTAATTAAGGTATAAACTTTTATTGATACGAAAAAATGAAATCAAAAGTTCAAAATGATTTTTCTCTTTGCAATAAAATGCATGTTTCGAATAAAAATTTTGTATTGTGTATATTTCCTTAAACAAATGGAATATTCCTAGAAAATAAAGGCGCTCACGCTTTCATTCGAACCATGTATTTTACTGCAATCAGAAAAAAATATTTTCAACTTTTGCGTTCATTTTTTCGTATGAATAAAAGCTTATATCTTATTTTTTAAATTTATTTTCTACTCTTCAGTGACAGCTGACACGAATACACACGACATGTTAGGCATAGTACAACAAATTCAATTACCTAATTCTCCATTATAAAACACATATCAAATATTCGTTACGAATATTACATAAAACGAATTTGAAAAAAGTGCGACACAGACCAAGAGACGAAACTAGACTCACCTTCCCGATCTGACCTTTGACCCTGAAGCCGCTCCGAAATGGGGATGATTCACAGGCCGCGCCCCCTTCTGTTGTGTGTCGTCTATTGGTGTTGTTACAACCCTACGTAACGTGAGGTTAACACCTTCCAAACTTTATAGCCAAAATATAGGGCTAAAATTTTAATATTATTTTGTTAGGTTTAAAATAGGCATGGATTGCAAATTGTTTTGCATAATATTGTATTGTCTCCGGAAACTCATCACTGTGCCAAATTTAAAAGCTGTGGCTCGATTGGAAGTGGGTAAGAAATCGATCTCAGGATTTGTGGTCAACACACTCAAGTTGATTGAAAGCTTATAAAAAGATGCTAGATGATTATGATTGCTCTTATGGTAACACAGACATTTCATTTCACTTTTATTAGAAAACATTAATAAAAGATAAGGAAAAGCAAAACACATTCATAAGAATTATTTTTCGAGAGAATAATGTAATAAAAGAAAACAAACTAACGTTTAATTTTTAAAATTAATGAAGAGCGAAAACCATCACGGAACTAACTGAGAATAAAAGACTATTGCTAACTAACTGTGAGAAATACTTTTTTTTGTTTTTAAATTACTATGCTTTTTAGGCTTAATCTATTAACCCGTAACAGTGTTTTAGCAAGGAATATTATTCGAAACTTCAATTTTATATGTCGCTTAATGATAAAACTCATTTTCTGATTCACCAAATAAAATAGACTGTTTTGAATAAAACTAGCTCGTATATTTATATTTTCTCAAACATACACTGAAAAAAACTCAATCAGAAATAGCATGATATATAGTCGAATTTATAAGCACGAATATTTTGTGCCTTTACCTTTTTTACCTTTATTTCCACAATAGTCATTTTGCTGATTCTTCAGATTAACCTATATATTTATTTATTTTGATTATGGAAGAAATGGAATGCGTTTGACAGAAAGAGGTTTTCAATGCTGTGACTCTCACACGCAAGAAGCTCATCAACCTTTTATGATCAATTCCTTGTTTGTTACGGTACAGATAACCAATAACAAAACCAACACTACGATAAAAATTACCGGTAAATATGATACTTCATAGCATTTTATTAATTGCCACCAGCTTTTAATCATTTTATGATAGAACTATTCAGAGGTTATAATTCTAATAGTAAAAATGGTTAGGAAAGATCCCTACGCAACAATATTTTCATTGTAGAAATTATTACTTGAAGACCAATTCTTTTCAGAGTATATGATTTTCAGCTTATATTCCAGGGGCAGAAAATATTTAAAATTTTATTTATTTTGTAAAGTTTTGTCATTAATTTATTTTATTAATTTTCTCTTCTTTTTCGTATGAAAAGTTTTTTCAATGACAACAGCGACTAAGGTTTTTTTCCTTATCACTATCAGAATAAAGACCAAAAAATTATGTGCTGTATTCACTTCTTCTGTCGAAATTTCGAAGCATATTATCAATAGTAGGATTTTATAAAATTATTTCTGCTAATTAAGATGCTCGTGAGAAAAATGAGTTAGAGAGTAAATGTCTTCTAGAATCCTTAAAGGCTAGATTTCAAATTTATTATAAAATATTCAAAATTTCGTGGCAGAAATTTATCCTATGCCGACAAAATGGTAAAATGATGAATAATTCAAGAAAATAGATAAAAAGCTGTGATAAATGAACAAAAAA
Organism: Araneus ventricosus; assembly: GCA_013235015.1. Classification (NCBI taxonomy): domain Eukaryota; kingdom Metazoa; phylum Arthropoda; class Arachnida; order Araneae; family Araneidae; genus Araneus; species Araneus ventricosus. The sequence continues at coordinate 37,888 of BGPR01000648.1, read as the reverse complement.
CGTGATGAATTGTTTTGCAAAGCTGTAAATTTTAGCAAGCTAGATGTTAACAATATATAGTAATATAAAGGATGATACATGTTTCTTTTAAAGAGTCGTACGAATGACAAATAGGTTCAATCACATATTTTAGAGTTTTTATGTAGCTAAATGTGACATCTAATTGAGGAAATCCAGTGAGATATTCCAATTTTTCAAAAAATTATTTAAATATTAAAAGTGCCTATTCTTTCATATATAAGTCTATATTTTCATCATGCACTGGTGTTGAAAATAATTTAAATTATGCTTCAAAAATTTTCAAGTAACTGCATTTTATGCCCGAAGAATATAGAATCTATTTCAGAACTTAATCAATTTCAATTTAAGGGTATTTATTTCTTCATTATATCTAAAGTATAAGAATTCTGTGAAATTTTTTAAATTCTGTTTCTACTTTTGGTAGAAAAATACTAAATAACGATTTCTCAAATCCTCGTAAGGCATCTGATTAAATATTTCATTCACGGTATGCATCTCGAAAATGGTGAAATTACATCACAAAACAGCATCTTTGTCTGTGTGTAACATCGTAAGCTAAAGCTAGCTTACAGAACAGGATTTTTCATAACAAACTAAAATAGTTTATATGGGCATTCATTTTAAAAGACTAAAAAGATCAGTTTTAAAATATAAGCTAATGTTTATTTATATTTGTGGAACATTTTTTACGAAAGTTTTATGGTATAATTGACCAAACAAGTTCTTTTTTAATATATCTATTTGAAAGAACTATTAACCCTTTGAATGCAACATTGCTTAATATAAAGCTGTTAAGCAATATCATGTGTGAACGTACGAGTCCAAGACCTGAATAAATTTAACAGTCAGATACATATTATTCCGTATGATGCTTGATGAGTGTTATCATCTGACATGAAACTGAAAACAGAGATTAAAATTAAATAATGTTGTTTAACAAAATTATACTGAAAAAAATCATCAAAAAAAGTCTTTTAAATGTTTTGAGAAATACAAATGATGTTAAATAATAATCAACTAAAACAATTAATCGTAACAATCATGCACCTTATAAATTAATTTCGATAATTGGAAATGAAAAACAACTAGAAAATTGTTTAAAATAGTATTGTTCTAGCATGAATTTTTCCTAGAGACATCTTCGAAATCAAGAATTAATTCTATAAATAACGAAGGATAATCTACATTAGCCTATTTTATCACCTATTGTTTGAACGCAAAATGCGAACCGTAATTCATATTTCGTGTTTGATTAGTTTAAGAAAGACTTATTTGTTCTGTATTTAGTATACTATAGACATTCAAAATAATTGCCGTTATATAATTAAAAACTCATTTCGTAGAGTAAAACGTTCCTTCTATGTTATTTCTTTACATTTCTTCACATTTTTTCAAAAACACTTAAAACCCAATATATGAATTTGATTTCCTGAGTGTTAGAATATCTTAAATTGAAACAAAATTTCATGATCTACTAAGAAAAATATCATTCAATATTAAAATATAATGAATTAATTTTACTATGAAGAAAAAGGTCAATTTTTTTCAATATATAATTGATGAAAATTAAACTAATACAATGCTACAATGCAAATTACGAATTTCACCTTTAAACATTTCACTAACAAAAGTAGATAGATAAGTATAAAATTTGAATTTGGTATCATAGTCTTTTTATTTCACAGATGTGTTATTCATAATATTTTTATTTCTTTCAGCATGGTTAATTACTGCTATTATTCCACAAATTACATACATAAAATTGTCCAATCCATATATTATTTCAATTCTTCAGATACTAATGATAAAGTTAGAAAAAGACAAATATTTTAAGGAATTAAAATTTCTCCCAAAACTTTTGACAACCTAATATTTTAGCATTTTATTATTTCCTTTCTGTCTAGTGTCAAGACACATTAAATATTTTCTAGGTAATTATAGAGCAAGATAATTTTTAATGGTAAATGAGCAAATTGATAATTGCTAAATAATATGGTTAATGCCAAAAGATGCAGGTGCTTGTGTACCTGTACTACTGTAAAATTTTGAATTGTAACTAGAAACAGACAGCTTAAGTACACGAGATAAGTAATTTCTCCTACTGGCGTCTGAAATTGGAGGCTAGAAAAGGAATCTTTCCAATACTTGTTATAATGAGGAGAATAGTTACATAAACCTGAGAATAGTTGTAGAATAGATAATCCACTGCATAAATATATCTCACACTCGTAAGGTTAAATCATTTAAGAGAAAATAAGAAGCTCTGTATGTCTCATTATGCCTGCAGTTGCATAAATGCTCCTGCTGACATAATAAAGGATTAGAGAAGTGAATATTTTGTTAAATCTTTACCTGAAAACTTCCTTACATTCGTAAAGGCTTACATCGAATTCTTGAGTTATGGCCTACGATGAGCATTATTATTTCAACTACAAAGGAGATGTTATATTACAATTTTCATAATAATACATTTCAGTGAAATATCAAGAGAAAGTTTGTTTATGAGATTTTAATTTACGAAATCTTTCCCTTTCTGTACAAAAGTAATCAAGCACCCTTATGTAGGTTGAATACATGAAAAGAAGATTAACTGATGTTTCGATAGCTTATCCTTTCAAATTTTATAGTTTTTAATTGGTACTTATCGTCACTATGACGATATAAATATTCATACATGAGCTCTTGTATTTTTCCTTGGAATTAAATCTTATATTTAAAACATAATTAAGCTTATTTGCAAATAGAAATGCCCATTCTTAGCTTTGTGTTAGCCTTTTTTCCTTCGTTGTTGCAACAATAATTTTTTCATGCTTTTTAAATTTATAAAAATAATTCTGTGTTTTTATTGATTGCAATAAGAATTTAGATCTTTTCTTTTGAAATTAATACTCATGAAATAAATTTTATAAACCCTTAAAAGGTTTTTGATGGACTCTTAGATTTCCATCAATATTTTTCAAGCTTTCAGTCTTTTTAAGACTACTATAAAATCACTAAGTTTATTTTCTGAAGGAAATCGTGCCAAATGCGATTCGAAATAGACTCTCTTCTTTTGGAAAACTTTTTTTCTTCACAGTCTGTAGGAAATTCTTAAGAGATTACTAGAACAGGTGAATGGAATCGTAGGGAGAAAATGTTGATAGTTATAGGTTTTTCACGTTATATTTCTACTCTTCTAGATGATCTGTCCCACAACCCAGATAGCAATTTTAGTTTGCAGCAAGCTTGCCACAAATTTGTCATGACAAGAGTGCAAGTTCACCACAAATTTGTCATGACAAGAGTGCAAGCTTGCAGCAAGTTAACGAAAGCTTCGAAGTCACCATGAAACGAACTTGCAGCAAGTTTGCCACAAGCTTGTCGTGCAAACTCATTGCAAATAATAGCAAAAACAGAGTACGAACACAACACACACTGGATAGAACTCGCGACCTACCGATTAGAAGACAGAGGTCGATACCACTAGACCAGTTCGGCTACGACAGGAGAAGATAGATTTCGCTAATACATCGGTAGCTTCGATTCGTATACTATTTATTTTAAACTTTTTTCTCGATTTCATTAAATTTTGAGTTGAGAATATGATTTGAAGTCAAAGAGAGAACGATTTTCGCTAATAACAACGTTTTGCTAGTAGAATAAATTATGAAATTAGAGTTCAAAAGTAATTACGTTAAAATGGGACAAAATGTATAAGTTTATTTTTCAACAAACATTGACTGTTTTTTCGGTTTAATTTTGTTTATAAACGCTAAAATTTCAACATTAAGAAAAAGGCGATATAGTTTTCTTTAAAGTGCGAGTGATATATTTAGTAAAAAGATGGAAAATGTTTCAAAAATTTTTTTATAAAAAAGTTAGGTTTTTCTACAAATTATCATTGATTTATTGAATTAATAAAAAGAAGGACGGTCTAGGAGATTCTATTAAAAATCGGATGTTTTTTTTTAAACAGAGACAAAGATAATTATCTCTTTGTGCTGTCTTTGTAGGAAGCTTGTTTTGCATACTTGCTGCAAGTTTGATTTGCAAAGAGGTGGCGCTACTTGTCACATCGAACTTGCTACAAGTTCGATTCAAGTTTGACGCGTCAAATTTTGACATGACAAGTCAAAATCAAACTTGCTGCAAACTTACGTGCTATCTGGGAAGAGACATTTATATGTTTCTTAGAAATCATCAAAGCTCTAAAACAAAATACAATGAATAGGTATTTCAGCAGTTTATATAACTATATCTCTGGAGAACTTTTCAAAACCTCTGTAAAGTTTGCTATTCAACAAAATTTTTTTTTTATTTTCTTCGTAGAATATTTTTTTGGTTTTTGTTTTGGAGCAAATACATTTCAACTATTGACTTGAATTCATCAACAAAATAAATCCTTGAAGTTTATATTTGGATTTAATGTTGCATGTTGATTTTAACGTTGATAAAATGTTAATTTAAGCCCATTAAACTCTCTTTATTTTGTTATATATGTATAAAAGGGTATATTTTGAGACTTTTTGGGCCCCTAAATGTTCACAAAATATTATCCACCGACTGAACAAAATATTTTTACCTTCATTTGTTATGATTGCCATGCAATCCCTTGCAAATTCATCCCCTTACAAATGCATCCGCTTGAAATATTTACATATATAATCATACCCAGATAGCAATTTTAGTTTACAGCAAGCTTGCCACAACTTTCTCATGACAAGAGTGCAACTTTGACACAAATTTGTCACGACAAGTGTTCAAGTGTGAAACAAGTTTGCTGCAACTTAACAAAAGCTCCTAAGTCACCATGAAACGATGCATGCAGCAAGCTTGCCACATACTTGCTGTGCAAACTTATTGCAAATTATACCAAAAATAGAGAACGAAACACAACCCGGGATAGAACTCGCGACCTCCCGGTTCCGAAGCGGAGACGCTAACCATTGAGCCAGTTGAAATCTGAGCGGAGAAGATAGATTTCGCTAATACATCGATCGATTCGATTCGTCTACGATTTATTTTTAACTATTTTCTGGATTTCATTAATTTTTTGAGTTGAGAATATGATTTGAAGGCAAAGAGAGAGCGATTTTCGCTAATAACTACGTTTTGCTAGTATGAAATTATGAAATTATGAAATTAGAGTTCAAAAGTAATTATTTTAAAATGGGACAAAATGTCTAGTTCTTATTGTTCAACAAACACTGACTGTTTTTTAGATTTAATTGTGTTTATAAACGTTAAAATTTTAACATTAAGAAAAAGGTGATATAGTTTTCTTTAAAGTGAGAGTGATATATTTAGTAAAAAGGTGGAAAATGTTTCATAATTTTTTTTTTAAAAAAAGTTATTTTTTTCACAAATTATCATTGATTTATTGAATTAATAAAAAAGAATTACGGTCTAGGAGATGCTATTAAAAATCGGATGTTTTTTAAAACAGAGACAAACATAATTATCTCTTTATTGTGCTATCTGTTTGACGCGTCAAATTTTGCCATGACAAGTCAAAATCAAACTTGTTGCAAACTTACGTGCTATCTGGGTACGTCCTCCGGTAAAAAAAGAATTTAAAATTTTAACGCAATATACGATAGATTAACAATAATACAACATTTTTTCTACCATTACATGGACTACATTGTTACTAAAACCAAGTGAAATTCCACTGACCTTCTGCTTAATTATAAGATCAGGAAGGGTTCCAAATACTTTAAAATTATGAGAGGCGTTTATTACTTTCCCCCTCAATACCAGGTGGCTACTCATAAACGTCTGATTTGGAGGATCAGTTCTAACTTCAGTTTGATAGAGGAAAGTCCATTAATTCATTTCTAGTTATGGAATCTAGCCGTGTTGTTTCTAGTGTCTGAATATTATTGAGTAAGAAAATCTAATTCAAGTAATTTACATTGTAAACGAAATCATAAGATTTAAAAATGTTTTTCACCTTGCCTACAGAATGTAACGGCCGATGAGATTATTTCCCTATCCTACTCAGTCATGATGCTACGTCATTTATAGTTGATATCTCGGAGATTCTAAAGCTAAATTCTGCATTGCTATTCTTTGCTACAATTTATTGTCAATAGTATCTGCCATGAATTACTATTTTCTGCCTTTTAAATATCTGTTGTAACTTTAAATGTACATAAAGTTTTTTGATGCGTTTACTTGATTACCTGATTGTCAGTCTCCTGGGAACGCACCAAGAGTTGAAGGATGAGAAGTTGCAGTATAAGTAAGTAGGTTCTCGGTTCTTCAGATGGTAGAATAATGGTGTTGTTGGTTGGTTGTTTGTTCCATCGCCGATGACGGGCCTAATTTTTTGTGAAGGTTTCGAGGATATAGCGCTCGTAATGAGATCTACTATTCGTGACACATACCACACTTACGCAAATGTGCAAACATTATTGCAAATATATTTAAAATAAACATCTCCAGAACGTATAAAACGGTTCATTATTTCACTCTTTTAGTTTTAGAGAATTTTAAGCAAATGATTCGAAAATAAGTGAACAGAAATTAACTGAAATACCCAGTTCTAAATTTAATGGATCTTTACAGTGCTTAGCAATAATGGAAATTTATAGAGCGTTATAAATACGAGTATACACCGACTGACTGATTACAATGGAACACCAAGGAATTATACTCTGTGCTCTGTTGTATTTCATACGAAGGTGCGCTAAAGCATATTCCAAGATATAGTATAATTCCAGTTAAAATCCCCCCCCAAAAAAGTATGATAAACCTGCAACAGTATGTTCGAAAACTAATGACTAACTCTGAAAAAATAGCTATTTTGTTGAAAATTTATGGTATTGATGAGAAGACTTTTGATGAATATCTTTGCACATCGAAAGTTTTGAATCTGGAAGAATTTGGATTATATTTTTAACAATTCGCTGAAACTGTAGAAAAAGTTGAGAGCTTAATGAGGTACATTTCAATTGGGTTTTTTCTGAGTTCTCTGGAACTTTGGGTCCCGGCTGTTTAGTCTTTCAGAGATGCACTCGAAATATTTCGAGTGGTCTTCTACATCAATATCCTGCTTCATTTGTTTGTTAACTTAAGTGATTTTAAACAAATCCTTATTTTCGCCCAGTCGCAAAGTAGGGATATTTTCAAATTTTTATTCCAAATATGGTGAAGCTTACTCAAGGAAGCTGATTCGCATAACTCTGTATAAATTTCAGCTTCTCATTCATTTCCATGCATATCTCAGAGACGAAAGCTAAGTGGAGCAGGCTGTTGTTTCTTAGTGATTTTAGGCACCACTCATTTTTCCCGGACCTGTTTTCCGAAGCATTACTTCAGCAGTATCGCCAGAGGCAATCCGCCACTGAAATATGATTTCCTCCTCTTTGTTTTTATTGAAAATTTGTTCTGGGCATCTAAGGTTGAATAGAAATAACTTTAAAATTTTATCCTCTCTCCCACGGGAAAAAATCCAAATCAGGAAGCAAAATCTTTTTTTTCTCTGTGGACATTCGACTTTTCTAGTACTGTAAAGACAAGTGAATTCCTTTCTCATAGGGCTGATAATTCTTCATAGTTACCTACGGTGAATGGTAATTCATTGCATCTACGATTCTTCTCATTAATAAAAGGCATGAAAATTCTGTGAATCAGTAATAATACTTGGATGCATGAAGTGCCATTTTCTTGATGAAAGTTTCCATATTAGCTTTATATATATTTTACGAACAATACCTTCATACCAATGGAGTATAGAAATTTTTCTTAAACTTATTAGGGGTTAAAATGTAAAATTATTATTACCAAAAGAAATTGTACGATAACTACATGATTTTGTTCGCTAATCTGAGCGAAATAAAATATCGTAAATATGTCGTTACAACATTGTAGAGCATCTTGCACTACTAAGATTGTGCATTGCTCACGATTTTTCTGATAACCGAGCAAGATTAATTTCACTTTATATAGTGAAATAATTTTAATTGATATTATTAAAACTGAAGGTTTTAAGCTAAGAAAAATTTGATTATTACAGTCAAGTAGAATTATAATAATTATTACTATAATATTAATCTAATATTATTAATCATAATTATAATTATTATATTTAAGGTGAGAAAATATTCCGTAAATTAAATGTAAAACGATTAACTCGTCTGTACAGAGAGTTATTTTTGAAATTCAAACACCTTAGCATGACTAGTGTTTATTTTATTTAAATAAATATTTACAAAATCAAAATTTTAAAGTAAAATCTAAATTTGTGAAGCAAATATATTTTTCAGTTATAAAATAATTGTGTTTATAAAACAGTTGTGAATATGAGAATGTGATGTATAATGTAGAAATTTACACTCAAATGCAACTTAAAATGATACAATAACATTTTTTTTATGATACTAAGATTCTATCAGTGATAAAACTTATTTTTATCACTGATAGAATCTTTTAAACAAGCTGCCTTCGGCGACCAACTTGTTCGCCGGGAATATGATTTCAATTGAAGCTTGCATCATTTTATATTCATGGTTCTGTTAACAATGCTATTTTTAACTTCAGTTTGGGTCGATTTTTACTCATGTTCTATTATTGACCTTGAACCTCTGTTCATTGTCTGCATAAATGCTTCTAATGGAGTCAAATAACTAACCATGTCATGTAACCTCTAACTCCGTGCTTGATGGCACTATCTTCACTTTCTTATTCCTCTTGTAAAATATGCTTTTGATATCAACATTAAAATGGCGCATCATATTTTATGGCCATCGGAATGTTAGATGGATTAAAACACGCTGAGAAAAGTATGATATCATGGTAAACATAACCATTCAGCTTACTGGACATATACTTATAGAAAGCAAAGCGACATCTTGGAGAGCTTGGCTTACAGATTTCGCGATACTTTTGATGAAATAAACTATGAAAACAAAATGTATTAAGATATTAAGTCAGATTACAACAATAAAAGAGAAAAATGCAATTAAATATTTGTTTAAACAATGAAAACGAAACGATAAAAAATTAATAGGCATCTAAAACACCTGGGAGTATAAAGAATAGACAATAAAATTAAAAAATTATTTAGTTTTCCTGAATACTATTGCTTTTCTGTAATTCCAAGTTTAAGGCATCTAAAATCAAATAAAAATTTAATCTTTCATTAAATAAGTAGGGGGACGACTGACCTTGAACTCGCCGCTACTGGTGTGAATTATGACTGGGTAGCATTTCTCCCTTGATCGTAACCCGTCACCAACCATTCCCTCCCTCTCCAGTGTTATAAATAGAACCGTTACCCTGAGGAACAATAATCTACACCGTTGCTCCGACCCGTTTTGCCGCTGAAAATTGTATTTGAAAACATCTTTAAAAATTAATTAAAATTAAACAGAACTTCGCATTGAAATAAAATCGGTGGCTTTGAAAAGCTAGTTTTCTAAATTTTAAGATGATGTTAAAATTATTTTTCAGCGACAATATGCTCCTAAGTTATTGCGGAAAAATTGCAATATACAAAAATTTGAATGAGGTTTCATGCCTCACAATTTTAAAATGACAGGAAAGCATGAGAATAAATGCTTGAAGAAAGGATGAAAATCATTTCAGTCTACCTCACACACAAAAAAAAAGTTGGGAGGCTGTCTTTTTCAAACAGCCGCTGATGTTAAAGGCGTAGGACTACTTTACTCGGGTGACTCTTTTGTTTCTCCAAGTTTCTCGGTTTCTCTTTGTTACTCGCTCGCGAGAACGTGACAAGCGAGAGCGTCAGCCAATTGTGCGCCTCATGCGCTTGACGTCATCAATTCATGCGTATTTTTGGCAAACTTCGCGACTCAGTAGTCGCTGAACTACAATTCCGATTTTCAAATTTTTCTTGTAACTTCTGTTGCTACCCTTTATCTCTAAAATAAGACATTAGTTATGTTTTTAACACATGTAGTTACCGAGATATAGAGGATCGCGTCATCAATTCATGCGTATTTTTGCCAAGTTTTGTGGCGTTCTGGCTTGTGAATCAAATTCCTTCCTGCGAACCTAATGGAAGGAACGTAATTACCATATTTAAAGAAACAAACCTGAAATCAAATATCTGTTGCCACGCTTTATAAAAATATTACTTTGAAGCAGGTGTGATAAAATATTTCAGCAATGCAATGATTAATAAAGTGAAGATTCCACTTAGGAGTTAATTTTCCAAGAAAACAATTTATGCTATCACAACCTTAACAATTGCAAAATTGCGTGACTAAAAGATTTGCTGAAATAATGAGATGGTTTGAATTTTATTTAGAAAAACCTGGAATAATCTTCTCCAAATTTCTAAACATAATCCTCAAGATATTGAAGATGAAAATTTTACCTGAATAATTAAAAACAATAATATAGTTATCGAATTCCTTAAAAATAATAAAATAGATACAATAGAAACCTATGACATTCAAAATCTCTTCACAAGCATCCCATTGGCTAAATTACTAGAAATCTTAATGAATTATTTTTACGACTTAAAGAAAATCCCTTTTCGGAAAGCTTGAAGGCAAAGGTAGATTCCTTCACGTTAATGTTACAAAGGTAATGAAATATTACATATTGATCAATACAGACATAGCCAATGACTTTATTGTTTCTACACATTGCAATATTTACGCTGTGATTCTGTTTTCATGTGATTTAATTTTTTACTATATCAAGGTTTTATCATTAAATTTTTCATTCCAAAAAGTTATGATAGATTTATCGGTCAGTACATTGATCAATTTTTTATATCTCAACAAATAATCATTCAACAGGTAGGAGCCATAAAGAAATAAACATCTCAGCAGTGCAAATATCTCCTAGATAACATTAAGCCAGCCTATCTGAAACAGTAACAAGAAATTGACTCTTGGCACGAACGAAGAAAGATTCTAGATTTAAAAATTAATTTATTTAATCTAGGTTACAATATAATTGAGCGAACATTACTTTGTCATATGGCAAAATCACATGACATGATACACTTAAACACTACTAAAATGGACTCATTTAGAGAACTCCCTGGTTACAGAGATAATAGTCACTAAATTCTTAACATATAAGAGAATAAAAATTATTAAACATTGTGAGTGGCAAATTTAATACGTGTGTTTAAAGCGTAGGATATGAATGCAGCCAATTTGAACAGCAAATTTAAATCTCCATCGACGGTTAAAACTAAATATTTAGGCAGAAAATCCCAAACAGTTTTAAAGTTAAGGAGATATTTTTCAATATCAAAGAGGACAAAGGGAACTCTTATTTAAATATCTATCGTTTTTGGCCATTTTATATTGATTTTATTAAACAAATCATGGCCCCGCCATGTTTAGTTAAATATCAAATTAAAGTATTCTGTCAAATTAACCTATTATCAAATTAACTATTAAAATTATTTGATTAATTAAAATTAACTATTTACTTAATTAAATTTAAATAATTAACTGTTACAGAAACTTCAATAAAACCTTTTTTATGGCTCATAATGCCAGTGATCTTTATCTTATAATTATCTAATAATTATATTAATTTAAATAAAAGTAACTGTGGCTATGTATGTATGTTCCACATCTCCTCCTAAACCACTGGACTGATTTCAATCAAACTTTTTATTTAAGAAAAGAGAAAGGTCACCTTCAACTTTTCAAAGCCTAAAAAGATGTTAATAATTTTCACTTTATTAACCCTCTGAGTAGTTCCCCTTCTTTCTAAAGCGATTCAGCGATCGGCTGCAGGAACCTTATCTATTTTAAAGTGTCTTCCTCCTGGGCACAGAAGATTTTCCCAAAAGCGCAATCAAGTCTCTTCCCCCCTCTGAACTCTGGACAGTCAGCAACTCCCTTGGAGGGGCAGACTAACCGCAAGAATCCGCTCTATTCAGCTTGGAACCTATTCAAACTAGGTTTTACTGCTTTCGGAGATAACACCTGTCGTGTGACAAAATTACACTTTATGTCTTCGAGAGCCCTCTTTCTGCATATTGCCAGTGTCCATGACAAAAATAAACACCGTTAGACTAGACAAATGCCAGACCGTTGGGCCAAAAAATTGAAGGCTATATTACTTATTTTTCATGTCGTGAGTTTCTAAAAATATGAACATCATTGAAGTTGCATGAAAGTTGATATTCTTTAGATGTCTGTGACTTCAATTTATTTGATGTTTATTAATAGTTGTATTTTAAATATTGGCTGTACTTCATATTATTAGTTGTCTTTTTTATATTCTTGATTTCAATTTATTTTCAGTCTACACGTCAGCATATTAGTCTACGAATGTAAAAAATATTTCCTTAATTTTAAGGTTTAACTACAATGCCATTTATATATATTTTACTAATCTCTGATGGCACTATAAAACTTTTCATATTGTTTCTTGATTTAGTATTCGGCAAAAAGTAAAAAATTTAGAGCCGAACACAAATAGAAACGGAGCTTAACTGGCGTAATCCGTTTTGTATGCACATAAACATTTATTATATAGATAGTCACATAATAATCTATATTCCAAAATAGCCAGTAATAATTAATACACATGAAGGATTATAAATAACCTTCTTAACCCCTGAATAATGTTTTAAATAAAACAATATACTTCAAGCCTTTTGTACTGAAACTAGTTATATATGCATTTTAAGAGGGCGAATTAATAATCCTCAAACTAAAGATTACATTTAGAAAACCAATGCACTAAATGTCGGAAGAAATAGCTTATTCATATAACCTTTATTTAGTACGCAAGAGATTATCTTATATTATAATAAACGGAAATTTAATTCACCTGAAATTTGAAACTTTGATACTATAGTCCAGGTAGAGTATCCAGTCGCGAATTTTTCAAAATTAAATTTAATTCTTTATTTATAATTTTTTTATCGAAAAGTAATGGCATATTGAGTTTCAGGGGCATTAGAGTTTTTTTACCCGATTGAAACGAAAATTGGGCAATTAAGGTTAAAAGACCACATACCAAATTTCATTTATCTAAGTCGTTGCGTTTGGGAATTATAGTGTTCACAAGCATGCGATTACAGAAACCGACCGACAGTCAACGTTTCAAGGGATTTCGTCCAAAATTTAATACGGGCCTACATTCCTAATTTTTGAAACTGTGTACCAAATTTTATCTATCTAGCTATTGAGTTTTGAGTTATCGTGTTCATATGAACCCTAACAGACAAATTTCCCGTTTACGGACTTTATCCAAAAATTGATTGATATATACTAATTTTGTATAAAGTCCATACATCAGATTTCGCCTTTCTAGCTTTAACCGTTTTTGAGTTACCGTGTTCACAAACAAAATTCCAAAATTGTGTTCTTCGGACTCAGGGAGGTCTAAAACGTGGAGATTAATCAAAATCTCGTGTTGAAATTTACGATCGACGATTATAATACTTTCTCTTTGTATACTTCGTGTACTAGAAAGTAAAAACGATCAAACTTTTTTTCTATCAATTTTACGAAAATGCGCTAGCTACGAAGTAAAGTGTTATTGAATTTTTTTTTTCTACAGACAATTTTTAGCAAACTTCGCAAAATCAAAGAATAAGGAGAAAAATTTAACACCTATTCGAAATTAATCAGGTGCCTTTTCACAATTTATAAATGTCTTGGACGTTATCGGTGTGATATTCAAAAACATTTTTGGGCCTTTTCATACCAAATATAAAGGAAATTTAACTAACATAAAACTTACACTTTACTGTTTTTCTTAAAAAATAAAATCATAGATCTAATTCAAATATATCATACAGCTTGGAAAATAAATAAGAGTCTCATTATTATCCATTAAAGTTCAGAATGAAAATAAAAACCTGTATATAAATCAGAATTTTATTTAAAAAAATTATACTTTACAAATCACAGCACACACACAAGATATTGTGATAAAACACACTGTCTAGCATGTGACGGTGGTGTTTGGAAATAATTCAATGCCTGAGACTCCTATTATTATTAGAAGTACTGTCTTCAAACTCGTTAATAACGTGTCGGGATGCATCATAGGTTTGTAACACATATTAGTGGATTCTTGTCTCATAGCATTTATTAAAATTCAGCTCGCAATTGGCATAAGAGCTACCAAAAGCAATGCAATTCAGGCATTTAGATTTGATCACTTAATGAAGAATGCATATCAGCAAAACTATAACGCTCAAGGAACTAGTGCATAAATACAGTATCATTGAAGTAAGCATTGATATTTTCTTAGAAATGGTTTTGTGTTCTTACATTTTAAAAAAGAAATAAACATTTTCACTGACTATTGAAATAAACTTAAACTGCAGATGTTATCAGACTCTTAATAAGATAACTAAAAGTCTGTTAAGATCACTGAAACGTTAAATTTAGTTGATATTATTCTTTAGGTTTCCATGTAAACCAAAATTTTCTCTAACAAAAATACAATATTTTAAAACATAAAAAATAAAATTTTCATCCCTTTTCTTTAACATTTGTTTCAATGTTTGTTCAAAGTGAGCAAAAAATAAATTGAATAATAATTATTTGAAAAAATAATTGTTTTTTTTCTGAATTTATTTCATTTTGATGAATTTAAAAGAAATTCTAAGTGGTGTAATATAGAAAACTCATCTAGAAAAAAAACTGCTATAGTTTTAAAAAATCACACCTAAACCTTAAAGTTATTTTTTTTTCAATTCAATGTTATATAACGAAATAAACAACCCCCTCTTTTCTTATCACCCCCGGCTTCTCAAATTTTTCTATGCTTGAATGGGGTATTGATAGAGATTGGGCAACAAAATCTATTTTACTTAACAATTCGATTAAAACATTGATGCATTGAAATAAAATCTTATATAACATAAGTGTATTACAGGGAAAACACTTGAAACATAATACAATTTCAATCCAGGCTGACAAATATTAAACCGGACTTATACAGAATCCAAATTCGGACACACACAACTAGAAAAAAAAATCCAAAACTGACCTTCTTTCTGAAAGAAGACCTCAATGCAGATAGCGTTAAAATGCCCCAAGCTATAGGGGTGTGGGGTCTTGGATCCTGTGGTATCTCTAATTTGCAGTAAGTACATTCTTATCAGCACTCATTGTGTCGACCGCTACCCTACCCAGCTAATCAATCAAAATGTCAAACCAAGGAAGGGGGAAGAAATTCGGAAAAATACGTTTCTCGCACTTTAGAGACAGTTCACAAGAGACGTAAATATCCGGGCTGACCGCTTTCGGCGTGTATCTGACCACACGTTGAAATGCGTGTTTCCCGCTTATGGGATAGTCCAAGGTCAACGTAGAAATACGTGTGAAACGCTCAGAGGGTTAAATATTAAGCAAGGCGTTTTTCCGCGGTATCTTTCATTTCCATAAATTTGTTTCTCTCATTTTAATATTTTTTTCAAAATTAATTTTAAACTGAATTCGTTACAATATTCTTGTTGAAGAACAACAATAATGCGAAGAACTGTTTCCAGAAGGAAGAATGCGAAAAGAAAACTTTAAAAGTAGACGATTTAACAATTTATATCGGGACCAGCTGTTGATTTATTTTCACACTTTAAATTAATGAATAATTAAATGGTTAATTTAATTGTTTCAAAATATTTATTAGAACCTTTCATTGACTTTAGTAATTGTTAACAAAGTCTGAAGTACCTATATAAAAAATAATAACGTATGAAGAAAACGGATGTTTTTAAAAATCGGCTGGTTCAATTGATATTCTCATTTTAAATAAAAGCGTTTCACATCAGAAAAGGAATTTGTGAATTATAGTATTTATGCAATAGTAATTTTTACGTTAAAAATATTAAACATGAAAACATTTTAATCAGGCTCAAAGCCAGGTATATCAACTTGTTTACCGTTTGAAAAGTGAAAGTGAATGCGGTTGATGGGAACTCATAACTTCTAAGTAATTATTGCTGTCAAAAAACTATCAATATAAAAGTAGTTTGTTATGATAAGGTGAAAATTCCCCTAATTGATATTTTCTTTCTATCTTCAATCTTAACGAAGCTATGGGGAAATGATAAATTGGGAGGGTATTGATTATCGCTTTTCAGCTCATAACTTATAAGCATTTCTAGCAGATAAAAAACTTTTAGTATAAAAGTTGTTCGTTATCATAAGGTGATGATTCGCCAAATTGAATTTTTTTTTTTATTTTGAGTCGTAACAGAGCTATGGGGAAATGATAAGTTGGGGAGGGGACTGAAAATGTCTTTTTAGCTTATAACTTCTAAGAAATTGTGGCTATCAAAAATGATTCAATACAAAAGTTGTTTGTTGTGATAAGACAATAATTCGCCTAATTTGAATTTTCTTCCTATCTTGAATCGTAAGGGAATTACGGGAATATGAAATTTTCAGTCCCCCACCATTTCCACCCCCTTTGAGCTGGTTAGCCCATCTGCGATTTAGGCCGAGATTTTCACCGTTCTTACAACATATCATACGCTGGTTAAATTTAGATCAAAATTACTCCAGTTATCGTGTTCACAAGATAACATGGGAAAAAGCGTTATATATATATATATATATATATATATATATATATATATATATATATATATATATATATATATATATATATATATATATATATATCTTCTAAAATTTACAAAAACACTATCATTAATCAACTCATAAGAATTAATAAAACATGCAACGATAAAAAATCAATCAAGAAACAATTTCAGTACCTTATAAATAACCAAAATAATAATAAAATTTCTACCTCCTTCTACGAAACTTTAATTAATGGCTATAAGATGTAAGTAAAGGATAGTATATTAAAGGTATGCTTGCGCAGATTTAATACTTTCGCAGGGTCTCTCAAGCTAGACAGGTCTAATGTGATTACCTCGAAAACGCATCTTTCAGTCGTTTATTAATGAAATTCAAATTCAAATATTATTGAACACTTACCGTTCCTCCTTAATTTTTCAATACACCCTTTTGTTATCATTTTCCATTTCTTATAATCATTTCTTTAATTTTCACCTTTTTCTCAATCTAGATCGCTTTCATCTTTGTTTCCATCGGTATCTTAATTTTTAATCTAAACTCCCCCCCCCCCCAACCTTTAAAATTTTGGTGCAAAAGAAAGTAGCTTGATATTTCGTAAATATCCGGACCATACACGACGAGTTCCATTCAGTTCTTCGTCCTATCTCCCGTTGGATGGACCCCTCAGTTTTAGGTACGTAAAATAATTTTTAATATTTGGTATTTTATTCGAATTCTTGGTCTATCATAATGCTCGGGGTGAAGGCAGTGTTGTTAGCTTTATGCTAACACTATTCGCAGAAATCATTATGATTTCTCTAATTTTATCCGTTCGTATAGATTTCATTTATTTATCCCGATGAGCATCTATACGTTTTTACCGATAAACTACAGTCTTTGTTTATCCATTTAAATCTAAGATTGATTGATTTTCATGACTTTGATATTCTCCTAAAAAATCTTCTTGAATTGCAACATTATTGCGCATTCGTCGCATTTTTCATATTATCTTCCCCTTTTGTTTATTTTCTCCCTTCAAGAACTCTCGGCTTTTCCTTTTCGCGGATTTTTTTCTTTGCATTTTGTGAGTTATGAATGTTTATGTTGATTATGTTGCTTTAACAATTCTGTTATGATTGTTTCTTATTTGTTATATATATAACAATGTCATGAAAATCAATCTTTTTCCTTGACATTTTGTTTTTTGAATGTTTATGTTGCTTTTACATTTATGCTATGATTGTTTCTTATTTGTTATATATATATATATATATATATATATATATATATACTTTGATTTCGTTTTTAAACTTTATTTAATGTTAATTCTGGGCTTTTTAAAATGTTTTTCAATTTTTTGAAGACATTATGCCACGGATATGCTGCTAGTCGATAATAAACAACTTAAAATTTATTTAATTTTTTATTGGTAACTCCGTTCTTCTTCAAAGCTGAGTTTCAAAGTTTCTGAGTTTTTTAAAAAAAATATGTCCTTTTTCATAATTGATACTTCTATGCTAATATATATATGTTTCTTGAGCTGAAGTATTTGCGTTAGGCTCACAGGGATTCATTAAATTCACTATCGTAAAATAAATAAACAAGATATAAAATAAAATTACTTGTATGAAAGAGCCGTAAATACTCATTATTCAATGTTCAATGATTCAGTGTTTACTTCAAGAAAGTCCTCCCTACTGCACAAATAAAAATCTCTTCGAACTATTTTATTTACACGAGCATCCGATACCTTCGGATTGGAATGATGATTTAGTTATACAGATTGGTATCCTAATTAGTCAAATAAGGATGAATTGCTCGGTGGATAGTAACTGAATACTTATCATCTGTGAAGTTACTTCACAAAAAATACCGTTTTTGAATATATTTGCATATTTCAATCTAGGGCATATTTTTTTATGAAGACTGCATAATAAAAATCAGTTGCATTTGCTTATATACATATTTAAAAAAGGTTAATATGGTTAGTGAACATAGTTATAGGTAAAATCTAGCAAGCTCAATTTTTTCTCTCTTATGTCTATTTCAGATAGTAATGCCATTAAATATTTATTTTTTTTTTACAGTCACCGATGTAGCAGTGAAGCAGAAGAAAGTACAACTAAACTGCTAATAAAGTTTCAAAAAAGGACATGAATTTACATAGACATAATGAAGAGTCTAATTGGATATAAATTAATTTTGTTTTATATCCAATAGATAGTTATGAATGATTAATTTTGTATTAATCAGGAAGAGTAAGAAAATATTTTTCTCAAACTTTATAATAATTAGATTTCGCTCATTCAGTTTAAAAGAAGTTTATTGCATTAAATCTTCTGTAATAGTGTTAACTGCTGGAAAAAACATTTTAATTTTGATTAAAGGAGTAATTTTTTATATTTCGCACGATATTTTGTTCAATAGTAACAACGTAGGATCATGCTACATTAAAGTTTATAGATTTTGTTTCGAACGATAAAGGACATTTGTGTATGATCTTCAATTAAATCATTTATGTTATTAAAATTAGTTATAAGTATTTACAACCTAAGATATTTTATTTAAAATTCTAACTCTTACTATTTAGTAAAGTCAGCGTAATTGTGTTGTATGTTAATTTATTAAATGTTTTTTATATTCCTTGGACCTCAAATACGAGGGAATCATTTGAAGCAAAATATTTGTATTTAAGATAGAATAGAACTTATTTTAGAGCTTTGATTCTATTTATTGTCATAAAAAAATTTAAAATCACAAGTTGATAATTTATATTTCCTGATAATATAATATATTTTCACATATAATATTTGTCACATTGAATCTCAAATTTCAAATTTTTAAGAATTATTTTTATTCCTTTGTTGTATTTCAATCTCTTTCTGGCAAGTCCGAATTTATTTTACGAAAAAGGCATTTGCCAATTAGTTGATTCCTGACAAAGACTTTTTCCCCTAAAATTTCCCTAATTTTTTTTTTTTTTAAATGGAATTTTCAGTCTTTAAAAACAAATTGAATTCCTGCGTGGTTCAGAAATTTTAGCGAGCAATAATTCATTTTAAAAATTTATTTCGTTCTACCAATTATTTAACAATGAAAAATGAGTGTAATTCGGATAACAATGAAAATCATGGTATTATTTTCTTGTTATTTCTTTTTCCAAAAGTATTCAAAGCTTTAATCTGCACATTTCAAATTTTCCGCTATTTTCTCTTTTTCAAATACATTTTATTGAAGTCTAGCATCATATAAAATAGAAGCCCTTTTAAATTACAGGACCTACTTTTTCTTTCAGAGGACTTGAACTCCTTTTTTCAGTGAAAAAGCGCTTGAAAGCATTATCCTTCCTTGAATTCTGAATATACATTACTAGCATTGCCATTATCTGTCACTTTAATGATTGATTCCTATTAAAAATCTCTACCTCAAATTTTAAACTGTCTTCAGGATTTGGACAATTTAATGATAACCAATACATTAAAATGACAGACAATGAGGGGTTTGCCATTTCTAAGCATAATCCGAAAATTCCCTGTCTTCAGGGATTAGGGGAAAGAATGCGACCCTTAGTTTAACGGGCTTTAGTATATCAATCAATCTTCAATCCGAGTCGGTGGGAGGTTTCAAGAGGAGCCACGCCTATCTATCGCTGGGTACTAAAGATAATTCACAAACCTAACCGTCTGTCCCCAAGATATCCGCCTCTTAATAAATATAGATTCAGTATTCCTTTATTAACGGTTCTCGCTGTCCCTGAAAGCGGAAAACAAACACATCAGTTTTCTTAGAATGAATACCATGGACTTCGCAATGGAGAGGAAAATCCAAAGGGATTTCCTCTGGTTCTGGCTGTCCATTGAGGTCGGTAATGCACCATAGCATTGACAAGAATATACACTGTTACAGAAAATAGACATCTTGCCCTTTGTGGAATCATATATAGATACAAATGATATTTTATGGATTGGTTTGGTTTGGTTTCGTGGAGTTTACTGGCTCAAAAACCATTTTTGATTATGCTGCGCCAAACATATGGTCTAGGATAAAATCTTAGTATAGGAGTTTAGTTAAAAGGAGTGTCATTCGGTATGAAGTGTCAAGATATGAAGTCTATAAAAGCTTGCAGCAAGTTAAGAATGACCTAAAAGATATTTTATGGAGGAATCTCGAATAATGTTACATCTAAAATTTAGAAATTATGTATTTTTAACTGAAAAGTGGTAGTGATATTTCATTTTTTTACAGTTTTCTTACAAGTGTTTCAGATCAAACTATGCATTCGAAATTGATTCTCGAATATTAAGATAACTTGTAAACAATACTGAAGGTAAGAAACTAAAATTTTCTTATTTTCATGTAATAGCTTCTTTAAGAAGTTTAGTAAATTGATTTTTTTTAAGAAATTAGTTGATTGATATAATTGAGAGTTCAGAGTGAAAAAGTTAAGATGATACAAGCCTATAAGAATTTTTTTCTGAAAAGAATTCATAGTTGATTAGTGCCATTAATTTACATTTGGCTCTGTAATTAAATAACAACTGACTTCTAATTGCCCTTGCTGCCGGTGGATATAACCTGAACTATTTACAGTAGCAGAAAAAACGAACCATCCAGAATTACTCCGCCATCGTGCACCGTATATTAAAACAAAAAGTACCAGTTTTGAGGAAATAACGTCTACTAAATTATTCCGTGTTTAAAAAGTTCATAAGTGGACGTCTACCTATTTATAGTTGCACTAACTTTAAAATTTCCAATGGCAACACCCATCTGTTGCAATGGATTTTAAAACTGCATCAAAAGTTATAATCGGATAAAACTTTTATCATTCTAGCGCTATTTGTTTGGAAATTATAAGCAAATAAAATGTTGAGTCTCTAATGTTAAAATAAAATTTTGAAATTTTATTGATTCTGCATTCATACTTTTGGCTTTAAAATGATTTTGTATAAAATAAATATTTTATTAAATTTGAAGCTTAAAAACTTTTGAGTGATAACACCTCCAAATTTTAACAGTAATTGATGCAGAAGGCTACTTTATAAGCTCATACAAAATTTCAGCCTATTCGTATGAATAGTTTTAAAGCTACATTAAATTTTCTACTTTCGCTGTAAAACGATGTACTTGTGAGCGGCATCCATATATTTGAAAAAGATAGCGTCTTTCTTTCATTTAGTGTTGTAATACAAATTAGATATTCATATCAATACTTTTCAAGAAATTGATATTTGATATGTCTTTGAAAAAAACGCTATTTTCGAATTTTCATTTAGGTCGAAAGATAGATAGAAAAAAAACATAAGAAAGGCGCAGTTCGGGTCAGTGCCGTAGATTTTTCGTGAAAACGTCGGAAAGCTTGAATTTTTTTAAAGAAGTGAAGTACACCTTTCTCATTATACTGAAATGAGCTTTTGGTTAATTTTTCATTTTTTTAAAAAATTCACAACATATTTAATTATACATAGTGAAATTTTACCCTATTTTGACACAAAAAAATTGTGAATAATAAAGTTTCGAGCGGTTTTTTTAAAGCTCATTTCAGTATAATGAGAATGGTGTACTTTACTTGTAAAAAAAGTTTAAAACATGTATCTATAATAGATTTTGAGAAAAAAGTACATCGAAATGGCCAATTTAACGTTTTTTGTTCTGACACAAAAAATTTTGTAAAAAATAAGTTTTTTATTTTTTTTTAAAAAAATCATTTCAGTATAATGAGAAAGATGTACTTTACATGTATAAAAAATTTCAAACATGAGCCTATAACAGATTTCAAAAAAGGTGCATCGAAGTAACAGGGTTAGGGTTAACGGATTTAGGGTTCCAATTCCCCTTTATTTTTTCATTTAATTATATACAGACAGATGTGACAAATATACATGGTTATGCAATTGGAAATCATAGTTCTTTATGAAAATAATTCAAATATAAATTTTCGTGACATAATGTAGAGCAGTTCTATGATTTTACTAGCTTTTAATTTAATAATACTAAAGAAATCTTGGAATATCTAAAATTGAAATAAATTTAATATTTAAACTGTTTTACACATTCACCATTTATTTTAATATCTTTCGTTTATCTCATATTTTCGTTTTTCCTCTTGAGATTAACACGAACACTTTCATATTTTACATTTCAGAGACAGGATTGATTGCTTTCTTTGCCAAGTAATGCTTATATCATTTTATTAATATATTTTTCTACCATCAATTTGAATCCGATGGAAAAACTGTTGGAAATTATACGCAGTTAACTTTCCTTCAGTCTCCTCATTCAATCTTCTAACCAATCACGAGCTATTGTGATGATGTCATGATACAATACGTCACTGCGTGACGTCACATGCATCCCATGATTCCTTTCATGGAGAGCCGGTATAAGACAGTTAGTGATGTAGTTTGAACTGTGCTTGTGAAACGTTCTTTATGTCTGTGTCTTTGTCTTACGTGCTATGTGTTCAAAATAAACGATGATTAAAACCAGTTTCTCGAACTCTGCTAATTGCTAATTGCACTCAGCTAATGTCCCCTTCAAAAACACCTTCTAACAGTTACATCTGTTAAAAATCAAGTCAGAAAGAGTATGAAAATACAATTGGTATGATGTAATTTCTTCTCATTCTTTTTTATTTTCGCACTACAGAACATTCCATCATCGCTTTTCTTTATTTCAAAAATAAAATGATTATGTAAAATTCTTTCTTTTGTAATGATATTACTCAGGAATCCTTACGTTACCATTTTTTAAATAAAACAGAGAATTTTCATCAATTTAAAATCTTTTTCTTATATTCATAAATTTAGTTTTAGTATATTAACATTTAAAGTTGCCTTTTAACGAATGGGACAATTCAAAACTTCGGAAAAAATGGAGAAATAAGACAATTCCAAGGAGTCAAAAATGTTCTACACAAGAAGAGAATTCAAAACAACCGATTACTTTTCTTTTGTATAAATTAAAATCATTCTTAACAACAGCCTGTATCTATCATATATTTTAAAATTGTTTTGAAAGCTTTTATAAACGGTTACACTTGCGTTTGTATTTTATATACTTCATTTGTTGTCTGTGAAAATGTTTCCTTTATCTTAAAAACTCAGCTTGAAATTAAGAAAAAATATAAGAATGTAACTAAATGATAAAGAAATTGTATTCAATGGCGTATTGGTCTCTAAAGCGAAATATCTTTTTTCCCTATACTTTTCATGACAAAAAGTGTGTAAATTTCCAGATTCCAAGTTTGCTTTATATGAAATTTCTTAAACCAATTTTCCCATAAATCCGGTACCGCTCACTTTATTTTTTAAGCTTTATTTTTTTACTTTTGCTTGCAAATATTTTCGTCTTAAAATTTTTTAGAATGATTTAAATGCAATAAACCTCCTTGATAAAAAACATTTCCTGTTGAAAGTATGCAATAATGTTACAAAGTATGAACGGATAATTTAATATAAATATATAACTAGAATTTTAGAGTAATTGGTAGTATCATCACAATTAGGCGAAATAAAAGTAACTGTTATGAAGGTTTACAGTAGAAGCATTAAATATAAAATTTCAGTTGAAAGCGGAGTCGGAATGAAACAGGATATAAAACTCTAAGTCGTAAAAATTATTTGTTTCAATGTATTCCAAAACCCAAGGTAAAATTATGTAAAAGAAAAATTAAAAAAGGAGGAAAAAATAACCTTGCGTGAAATTTTTTTATTGCTAAAGTAAGCCAACCGAGGGTTATTATTCAGAATTGTTGGCAAGGGAACTTTGGCTCCAGATTTGGCATTAAAATAACGATGCGTCGAAATGGTATCCTTAACAGAGTCAGAGTTCATTGGACTTGGTATGGAAGTAAATCAGTTCATCGCAGTGAATCGGAATAATCGATGACAGTTTTGAGGATAAACTCTATCGAGACCTGTTCTCTGATTGAACAGGAAATGAAAAACAGAAACATAAATTCAATTAGTTTCAGTGTATGTGCAAAGAATCCAAGGGAAATTACGCAGAAAAAAAATAAAGAAAAGCATAGAAAGAGAAATAATTTATTATGGAGGATTTTTCTGTTTTGTTTACTTGTATTAAAAACCTGACTTTATTTGCATGACTTTTGGACTTCCGCTTTGAAGATTCCATTGACTTAGCATTACACCGAAATTACGTAGTCATCGCATTTTAATGGAAATAGATAAAACAGAAAACTCTTCCATAACCACAAGAAAGCAAACAAAAATTTCTGTTTGTTAACGTTTGAGCTCCAAGATTTGGCAATCTATTGCTCGAAATTTGGCTTCATATCGAAATCACCTCTAACAGATTGTTTACGATTAAAACTCGATATGATATCGATATCTGTCAGCTGGAAGTTTAGTTCATATTGCGATGATATTGAATATATCGTTGGGGTTTCAGAGTGAGTGAATTGGGCATGGCAGAGAGTGAAGTTCGCATTGAATTAGCGAGATGCCCTAAACGTACTCCCTTTATTCCAGATGAATAAATACTCGCGTCAAGGCCAAAAAGAAGAATTATTAATTTGCGTTTTTATATTTACTTTCATTTTTCCTTTGAATCTTTTATTTTCTTTAATGGATATCATGCCTTACATTCTTTCCTCATTTTTTATGCAGTTCATCAGATAAATATTATTTTCTTTTCTGCATTTTATTACGATTGCCTTAAAAAGGGAAAAATCTGTCTAAATTTCTTTATGCATTGCAGCATTCTTCATGCGTCTTACATGTGATTGATGTTTTATACTTTCTGAAAAAACTGTATTACAGGCTCTTTTTGATTTCTAAACCTATAATTAAAAATATTGTCTTAAGTTGTGGCGGAAAAGAATATGGAGGCCTTTCTAGGAGGATGCCATTTTTTTTCTCTTGACCGAATCAGATCGGCAATAAATTTATCCCGTCTTTTGATGGCAATTTTCATCTCTTTTTTTATTACGGATTGAGAAGATCTTTGGAATGAATAGGGGTTAATAGCCTTTGTTGCTGAAATTCCCCCTCAAAAAAACACAAATTAAATCAAGATGTGGCGGGTAATAAACTAAACTACGAATGTTCTAAATTTTCACTGATTTATTCCAATCCAAAAATTATTAGGTCATTCATATATATCAAAAAAGCTTATTTTGTTCAGAGCAAAAAATTGAATAGTTTTTATTCAATCGATACATCGATTGTTTTTTAAAACGCACGTCTAAAAATCGATTTTTTAAAAATATCGATTATTTTTAATAAATCGAAAATACGCTCAGCTCTACCAGCGATTACAATCTGTTTTTGCACCTGAAAATGTGTCTGGCGAAGAAACATTTCCCCAGTGACGACGACATGCAGACAGACGGCTGTCAAAGATTGGCTCCCCTCTCCGGCGGCGGATTTCTTCAACATCGGTGTACAGGAATTGCTTTTACGGTCTAACACGTCGTTCAATCTGGTGGTTCTTATGTTCAGAGACAACTGAAAGGGTGCTGTATCTGTTTCAATAAATGTTTGCTGGTAATCATGTTTTGTGTCTCTTTACGGCCTCCGGGAATCTTACTTTCCGGATGAATAAATATTTCAACATAAGTATGCTTATTCATAGGATGATTAAAAGACTAGTCAAAATAAATAGAATAATTGGTATTTACTATATATATATATTATAAATTCATTTTTAAATATTATTCTTATTATTGTATATTAATTATTACGTATATAAATACAGGATGTCCGAAATGTATCTTTAAAACTTTAGTATTTAATAAATTCAATACTATACTAGATAATAACAAACGGTTTTCAACATGTGACAACTTAATTCATAATTTTTTTTTGTTTTCCAGTAGACGCAGATTTGACGAAAAATGTGGACGCCACAGGAGAAAGTTCAGTGCGTAGCCTGGTTCTTAAAGACAAAGTCCTATACCCAAATGCAACGTTAGCGTCTGAAACAGATAGGTGAACAGCCCCCTATTTATGGTGAACATTACCTGTTTCTATAATGACGTATACCAAGCCCGAATAGTTGGTCGGCAAGATATATACATACCTCTTCCATACTGTGTCCCAAATTCCGCTTCCAAAGTCCTATACCCAAATGCAACGTTAGCGTCTGAAACAGATAGGTGAACAGCCCCCTATTTATGGTGAACATTACCTGTTTCTATAATGACGTATTCCAAGCCCGAATAGTTGGTCGGCAAGATATATACATACCTCTTCCATACTGTGTCCCAAATTCCGCTTCCAAAGTCCTATACCCAAATGCAACGTTAGCGTCTGAAACAGATAGGTGAACAGCCCCCTATTTATGGTGAACATTACCTGTTTCTATAATGACGTATACCAAGCCCGAATAATTGGTCGGCAAGATATATACATACCCCTTCCATACTGTGTCCCAAATTCCGCTGCACTTGGGTAACGGATTTTGTCTCTATGAACCAGGCTACACACTGATCTTTCTCCTGTGGAGTTAACATTTTTCGTCAAATCTGCGTCTGCTGGAAAACAAAAGCCTTTATGAGTTAACTTGTCATATGTTGAAAACTGTTGGTTATTATCTAGAATAGTTTTGAAGTTATTAAAGTCTAAAGTTGTAAAAATACATTTCGGACACCCTGTGTAACCATTAGAATTATTATTTGATTTTAAAAATTGTTTTTTATTTCTGTAAAACTTCTTCAATATTTAACATAATGTTTGCTGATCCCTAAGATAAATTTCAATTATATTCATCACTTAATCTATAAGCTAATACGATATTCTTCATAACTCGAATTCTCACATGTGAGGTAAATTTCTTTCCTGTATAACTTGATTAGCTCATTGATCTATTTAAAGTTTATTAAGTTTCGATTTCTACACAAGTGCATGAATTTTATTGATTCAAAGAGAAACTAAATTATATCTATTGTTACACGAAATGCAGATAAAGCCATTTACTTTAAGAGATTCGGCTCTTCGGAAGCTCATTGTCTAATTAAGTGCCTTGCAAGAAGATCCTGTGGGCTGAAGTCCATATGACGGAAATTCCAAGTGTAAAACTTTCAAGATGAACATTTGCTGCTGTTCAAAGACGCTTTATTTTGGGATGCACTGAAAAATACTGTAAGATAAGTATTGTCCAAGCGTAGTTACAGCTTAGGATTTTTTTCACTCTTTATGTACTAAATTACGAGCATTATAACTATAATAATAATTATCTGTTATATATATAATAGAGAGAGTCACTCACAGACTCATCACGAAATCTTCCAAACCACTGGGACTAGAAACTTGAAATTTGGCATGTGGTTGCTTCTTGAGTAGTAAGTGTTCTCTAAAGATGGATTTTTCGAAAATTTAATTAGAACATTAATTAATTAAAAATTAGCTTAAATTTTAACATTTTTCCTCAATGACTTCGGACCATAATATTGCAGAAAATCCATATTAACATCTTCCTAAAGTTCAAAAATTTAATTTTAATGATTCCAATTTCATTTCCCTTAGGAAATTCTGCATTTAAGTTATGAATTAACTTGCATTAATTTCTAAATACATATTGCCTCTCTTACTTTTTCTATAAGATTCCAAGCATTTCTTCTTTAAGGTTTTAGGTTATTGCTTTGAGCAAGTCACTTCACTTGAAATCTGTATTCACAGCTATTTAAGGGGACATACGACTCTTAAACCCCTCGAAAAAATGGTGGAAAATTGTCAAATTAGATACATTATATCTCTGAAACAATGCAATTCACAAACCCACTTTTTTTTCTAGAAAAATATCTATTCTTTCTCTTATAGTACAAACATTTTCAACCTTCATATTGGTGTGTATTTATTTGAGAGATTAATAAATATGGGTATAATTTTTAGAGAAAAAATGAGATAGTCACCTTGAGTGCATGATTACGGATAAAATATTTGTCTAAACACAATATTTTGGGTATATAAATAATCCAAACAGTCTGCTTAAGAAACTGAACC
This sequence comes from Araneus ventricosus, assembly GCA_013235015.1. Taxonomy (NCBI): domain Eukaryota; kingdom Metazoa; phylum Arthropoda; class Arachnida; order Araneae; family Araneidae; genus Araneus; species Araneus ventricosus. The sequence continues at coordinate 9,426 of BGPR01000648.1, read as the reverse complement.
ACAATTTATTAACATTTAAATTTCGTTTCTATTTTAGATACCAATTTAAAATAAAATTGTTAAATATAGTTAAAATTTCAACATTTCTAACCACCCAAAAAACTTCTTTATAGAAATATATACAAAAATGTGGTTCAATTTGTAGAAAATAGGAAAATACATATTCGGTGAAAGTTTTATGTAAAAATATTCAATAGTTCTTGAGATATCGTGCGTGCAATATTTAAAAAAAAAACATTTTTTGATATAGCACTTTAAAGATATGGTCATATTCAATGTTTACGTTGAAGAGCTGATACATTTTCCTTCATAACTTTCATAATTATGGGAATATTTTTAATTCAGATTGTTTTAAATTGTTCAGAAAAGACAGGGGAATAATATATATATTTTTCATAAAATCGAAAATTTTCGAAGTTTAACAGTCGTATGCCCCCTTAATCTAAATCGTATGACTTTGTCTATACGATAACCGCAGCTGATATGTAGATCTACTGATTGGTAACAGAGTATATATGCTTGCCTTTACTATGTGTCTTGAAGAGGAAACCACGTAGAAGCAGCTGTATCTGTAAGTGTAGGTGGAGTAGGACGAGCATCCACTCTGCAAGGTGGAAGTGTCGTAACTGTAAATGTGTTCTGAAAGTGTGTGCGTCTTAATAAATGTGTTTTTAACGTATTTTTTCGTCATTTCTGATGCACATGGATCTCTCTATCATTCATTAGAATTCCACGCAAAGGGCCAGGAAGTTTTTAGCTTATCATACAACAGCTCTTTCCTAACCAGAGTTATAAGTCAAGCTGCCTGTCTCTAATACAAGGATTATGGCCTTTTGGATCCAAATAGAGAAACCTAACAAGGGTCAACGTCCAGCTTGCTTCCTGTCCCTAACAAATTCTATGCATCATTCTGTTTCATTTGAATTAATTTTTGAAAATGTTCTCAAACAAAACTTCTAACAAAGCTTTTATTGTTCTTCAGTGAACGAATTTCTTCCTTCTTCTCTGTTCTTTCACGAATACTTTCTAATTCTCTTGCATTCAATTTGTGGCTACATTCTGATTAACTGAAATAATTTCAGTTTTCTTGCAAATTCTGGTTCTCAAAATCCTCGAAGAATGGACAATAAAGTTGAATATTCTAACTTATTCTACTAAATCTACAATTATGGATGTATAAATTGTCGTGATTAATGGATTATAGAGCCCTTGCAGAATACAGTTAATTATATTATTTTATAAAGAAGAAATAATTTTTAAATTAAAATTATTAAACGGGAAAGTAATTTTATCCTGAGCAATAAGGTACCAATAGTGTATTACTACGCAGACGGAGTCGCAGCATGATCTAGTTATCGAAAGTTAAGAAACGGGTATTCAATTATTTATGTGAAACTATTATGAGTACCAAATACCATGTTCTAAATTATGGGTACATACTGGTATTTTAATTATGCAAATGCATATCAGATATCGTTTCGTTCATTTTTTTTCTTTTGTTTAGCTGATAATATATTTTTACACTACATAGATGATATTTTATGCGTTGGAAATTAATTGTAATAATTCGTTTGTTACTTGTTATGTAGAATATGTTTTTCCACAAAAGTAATAATAATCATTAAACGCGATAACCACCACACTAGAATTACCCAGGCCCAGCATTTCGCCACAGGGGTTGGTATTGAATAACCGGCCGCCACGACAGATCGTCAGGTACTGTGGCCACAGCATAATAGCACCCAATACGAGCAGCTCATGCGAAGACCCCCCCGTTTCATCGGGGTATGACCTGTCATTGGGGATGGGCCCTAAGAGCCACACCACCATTATTGTATCCTCAGGGGAGGCGAGAACCTGCTTACTTATACGGCATCTTCTCCTCCGGGAACTCGAGGTGCCCCAACGAGGAAAACTTTCATAAATCATTTTCAGACAGTATTTAAAATTAGTACTGTCTAATAAGAAAAAAACGTATAAATTCGTTCTTACAATTATATGTGTTTATTCTGATTACTATAATTGATGTTTAAAATATTTTTAAAAAATTAAAAATGAATTTCCACGTTTTATTCCAGCATTCTCCACCTTACCTTATTTTATTCCAAAAGTAAATTTCAATATATTACCTTTTTAACTGAAAGCAATCTAGCATTTTCAAAAATATTTATTATACGTTAATAGACTGTTTTTTGAGCACGTCTTAAATTTATTTAATGTATCAATGACTTGCAATTCGATAAATAAAAGACACAAACCATACAAGTTTTGCACCTTTCTCCTCATGCTTATTTCTGATGATGTCAATTGAGAAAATTGCATTAATAAATCTTTTTTTTTTTGCTATATAAGTGTTCTAACCTAAGCGCAAAAATTCAGTTGATTATTCGAATCATTTTAGGAGTCCACTAGTGACCTAATGGTATGGCATAGATGAGGAAAATTATCGTATGATGAATCTATAGGTTCTGTTCTTAAGCAGGGTTATTCAAAAACAGGTAGCCTGATGCTTGCTCACTGTGGTCCGACTGGTTGCTGGTTTCCCTTGTTTTTTTCCAAGCGAAACTCAAATGTGGGTCACTTTACATTAACCTTCTGACACCGAGCGAGGAGGTCCCGGGCGGTCTAAAAATTTCCCTTTGACAGCGAAGAAGGTCGGTCTAGAAGGTTGGCTTCTTTTGAGGGAGGTGAGGTTCTGAGATCGCTTAGGAGTTAAGCGCGGTAGGGAGGTCCAGTTATCCTTGCAAACCGCAGCCTATTTTCCGTCCTCTTTAACCCTTTATAGGACATAACTCCGGGGCATCTCGAAATAATTTTTTTGGGTTATATTATGTTAAACCGATGTTGTAAATACAAAAACATCACACGTTTGCTGATTTAACAAATAATTTATGAAATAGGGGGTGGTAAATATACTTACCAGAGATCATTCAGGGGAAACTGAAAGTGGTAAGCATACTTACCACTGAGCATTAAGGGTAAAAATATCTTAGAATGTTCACTGGTAAGTATATTTACCACTTAATTTAGGTAATTTAAAACATCTTTCTGTAAATTTGTCAGTAAAAACCCATGTAATTTATTCGAATAGAAATTAAATAATTAATTAAATTAAATTTTGAAGTTCATTTTGTATCTGATGGGACGGCTAGGAGGAGCGCTACATTGCATAAAAATAAAACTGTTGCAATCTAACACAATTTTACTAATAATATCTTAACCACATTTTGTGCTGATAAAGAAACTAAAAACTCATAAATTAGGGAATTCAAATAATGAACACACCAAAATTTAAATCAAAATATGCATAAGATCATTAACAGGAAGATCTCGAATTTATAGAAACTCCTCTTGCATCAACAGTTTTTGTTGAATTTTAAAAATGAAAGTTGAATTTAAATTAAATAAATTCAGTAACAAATGCTGATATTTAAATATAAGAATGTGTTAGATATAAAGAACAAAATACGACTTCGTTTTACTTCTGAAAAATTTCCGTGAGTTGAAATTTAATGGCATATGCTGTAACATGATTTCCTTATGAAAACACTCAAGCCGTGAACGGGCATTGGTAAGCATACTTACCACTTTTGAATTTAATTACGATTAAACTATAAAATTAATGTTTATCTAGGTTATTATTTTAGCTCAATGGAATGTTAAGCATCCAATTAAACTATTTATCATTTAACAATAATGTTTCGAGACATGAGAAAAATTCTTTCGTAGGTGGTAACTATTTATGAAAGTTATAGCAGGGGTGGTGTGGTAAATGACCACCCAGGTTGGGAGAGTGCAATTCATGTCGCTTCCTCCCAAAAGCTCCGGTCTTAAAGGAGCTAGAAGAAAAAAGTCGCCTCGGGTTTAAGAGTTAAAGGTATTCTCTGATGGAAACCTTTCTCCATATATGGGAGCAAAGCCAGATTTTTATTTCAGGTGAAATATATGCGCTCCAAGCTTGTTTTGATCAACAGGAGATGCCGCACTTATCCGTTATCAGATAAGTCATTATAAGATTGATCATCGAATCAATGAATGTTATCGTTGATTCGATGATCCATGAACATGGTTACATATGTTAGATCAAGTAATATTTGAAGCACAATTCATTGAAAATATATATTAATTAGTGTTTTATGTAATAATTTTCTCCAAATTTACTGATATATGATTTGATATTTCTAGATTACTGCCGCATTTTGAAACTAGGCTAGGATTTAGGACGACATGAGATCGAGAGCCGTAATCACGGATTTTGGTTAGATGACAAGGTCAAGACACGCGGGAGCACCTACCTACTGCTAATTTCCAGAGTACACCAACAGGAAGGCGCTTAAATGATTGACTGATTAAGCACTCACCGGGATCGCATACACGGTATCTATGGGACGAATGGAATCTCAAACTCTTGTTCCACACGTAAGACTCTATCATACGGTACAGCTATCATGAATGTGCACGGATGAAAATAATTAAGTTACCATTTCGGAGATAGATTTTTCTTTCTTTTCTTTACGTAATAAATATATTGACGTCTTTTCAATGTGGCTATAAAGGAGCAAACAAAATAATTATGTAGACGTTTATTTTTATCATTTCGCAATTAAGAGTCATTTGTTTCTAATAAGCAGGAAATTCTAAAAACGCTCCCTCTTAAAATTTATTGCCCTCCATTTACACTTAGCAACTGGAAATAAAATCAAGTTTCCTGAGGTTTTTGAAATACCGTAGGTTTCGAAATGAATATACAGTTTAAATGGTTTACTATAATTTTAGGAGAGGTATAGAATAATGAATTGGTGAACGATGAGTGAAAGATGAACGATGCCAGTTTTAGTTCTGCACATGTTCATAAATTGTTACCTCAGTCTTCCACTTGAAATCACTAATGGTGGCCCCAAACAGAAGGCTTGCTGTGTTTTGCAGTTAGAAAAGCGTGAATTTATAATTAAAATTCAATGTACGTTCCGTATTAAGTTCTATAGGGATACCCCGAGTTATTCTATCATCTGAAAGCTCTGGAAGCCATTGTAAAAGGAAGAGCAGTTCGCGTTAAGATATTGATGAAAAAAAATTTTGGAAGTGTGAGAAAGTTTTTCATACACACCCCTTTAATATCTAGGTTAGCTTTGAGGATTTATAAAGGATCGTGTGTATGCGACTCCGTTTTCAGCTGTCCAACCCGTTTTGAGAACTAGGATTGAAGCACCTCCTGCATCAATTTCTCGAAACTTACTTATATGGG